>JBBMJZ010400125.1:0-13448 GCA_037833815.1 Zingiber zerumbet
ATTGACGGCTTAGAAATCTGTCCGTCTATTATTTTGTTGCATGTAAACATGAGAAATGATCTCGATTGTTGTGTAATTAGTCCTTTTCTGCATCCGCGCTCTCAAGTAAACTGGCCCTAAAGGTTTGAGACCAAGAGACATGAATCACTATTGCTCAAAGCCTATAAATAGTAGGCTTAAATCTAATTACTAGATTTTATGTGCATGATTATTATTTTTATTCTTTTAGGGTGGTCAAAGCTGAGATAAGTAGCCGTATTTACTTTCTACGTATTATATTCAGTTTCCCGACTAAATTGCTCAAAAAAGTTGGAAAAGTTCTCCGTGTTTTGTTCTAATGAATGATTATTGAAGAGGAGCAAGGCAGCGAGAGGCGATCCTTGGACGACGACGTTGTAGTTGGAAGCAAGCGGCGCCCGTGATCCATCGGAAGATGGCCTAAATCTGCGATCTTTGGATGCGAGGTAACGCTTTACCCACTGCCGCTAACTCCATCAGTTTGTTTCCCCAATTATTCTTGTCCTTACTCTTGCGTATGGCGCTTGGATCTGCGCTAGGTCGAGGGATGGGAGATCTCCGGGAAATTAGCTTCGATCTGGCCCAGGGAAGTGACACTAAGGACTGAATTTTGGATTTTATTGTTGTCGCTTCTGAAAAAAAGGGTTTTTTTTTGGGGGATTGGATTTTAAATTTGCTCCCCGGACTTAGATCGTGATTTATTCTTTTTGGAGTTGTAAAAAGTGCTTCCCTGCGCAGTAATCGCCTCGTTATCTTTGCGATTCTTTATGAATTGTCTGCTTAATTAGTTCCTTTCGAAGATCTATTTTACTATGATGTGAAACATCTCCCACAGCACTTGATTTGAGATTTAACTACCCATGAGAAAGAAAACAGAACATGTGGAATCCTAATTCAAGTATATTATACTTTCAGTTGCTTCCTGGTGATTTGGTATGTTCTTATTTATCACTCCTCTATTTGCTTTTGAAGTTGGTCATCTTTTATTTGTTCATATCATTATATGGTTCATATACTTGTTCTTCTGTTTGGTTTTCATATTGATGCACATTTCTTTAGCGCCTCTTACATTGATGTTTCTTTTATTATCTGGCAGAGTTCCCTCTAGGTTATCTACTAAAGGGTGAAGGTGAAGAGACTAATGGGATATAAACAGCAGACAAGGCAACAGATTTTACTACATTGAGAATTCGTGTGTTTCTATTGATGGATTCAAAAGCAGTGTCGAAGCCCTTTTTGAAACAACAAAGCAATCAAACCAGTGGCCAACTTGTTGAAAAATCTTCCTTGCGGTTGCCTATTCCAAGCAGGTTCGTATTTGACACATCAAGATTGTCACAATTATCTGTGACACAGAGCATTCCGGAGCACAAGCTTGCGGAATTTATCGAGCATGAAAGTTTGAGTCAGCAAGAGAAAGTGCCTGCTAACTTTTCAAGCCAGCAGGGTGATGCTGTTGAGCTGCTTCAGTCAAATGGGGCAGTGAAGTTGGAGATTATGGAATGCGATGGAAAGATCTCGGAGCAGGACAGTGAGAAAGGTTGTTCATCTTGTGCTAAAGTTAGTGATGGCACTGGTGGTCCAGCAAAGACCAGTGGCAGTGCAAAAATAAGTGACCGAACTGATAGCGGCAAAAGTAGTATGTGCAGAGCTAGTACAAGCAGTGAAGTTAGCGATGATAGCACTTGTAACAGCATAAGCAGAAGCATTAGCAAGCCTCACAAAGCAAATGATTTGAGATGGGAAGCAATTCAGTCTATTAGGGCTAAAGATGGGGTCGTTGGTTTGAACCATTTCAGGCTACTGAAGAAGTTGGGTTGTGGGGACATAGGCAGTGTTTATTTGTCGAAGTTGAGTGGAATCAAGTGTTATTTCGCAATGAAGGTCATGGATAAAGTATCTTTAGCAAGTCGTAAGAAGTTGCTCCGAGCCCAGACTGAAAGGGAGATATTGCAATGCCTAGATCACCCATTCCTTCCGACGCTGTATACTCATTTTGAGACAGACAAGTTCTCCTGTTTGGTAATGGAGTTTTGTCCCGGAGGGGATCTGCACACTCTTCGACAGAAGCAGCCTGGAAAGTATTTCTCAGAGGAAGCAGCCAAGTAGGTATCTAGTCCTTAATCTCAAGTTATTCATGCTTCTAGGCACCATTTGCATGAGTTAGTAATAGTTTTTTTCGTATGCTTTTTTACTACTTGGCTTAGAAGTTTGTCTGATAACTAGTTTATCCCATCATCGACAATTGAAGTCTTGAAATCCTCTGCAATTGTAGTTAAACTTGCTTCTGGATTAACTTTTCTAAATCCTCATTTTCAACTCCATTCAGATATATCGAATTGGATTCATTACATTTATCAAGTATACTCTGTTATGTTCTGTTAAACTTAAGCAAGTTTCTTATAGTTTTTGTGGGATTCTACAAACACAGATTTTATGTGTCTGAGGTCCTCCTTGCTCTAGAATACATGCACATGTTGGGTATTATCTACCGGGATCTGAAGCCAGAGAATGTCCTTGTACGAGAAGACGGCCACATCATGCTCTCGGACTTTGACCTTTCTCTTCATTGTGCTGTTAGCCCCACCCTTATCAAGCCGTCCAACATCTCTGATTCCTCCAGACATAACAACCCTGTCTACTGTGCTCAACCTGCTTGTATCGAGCCATCCTGTGTCCAGCCTTCGTGTGTTGCTCTCTCCCCTCGACTATTTTCCTCAAAGTCCAAGAAGCTGCAGAAGCAGAAACTTGAGATCGGAAACCAATCAAACACACTCCCTGAGCTCCTTGCGGAGCCTACAGATGCCAAATCCATGTCATTTGTCGGTACCCATGAGTACTTGGCTCCGGAGATCATTAAGGGCGAAGGGCATGGCAGCGCCGTAGATTGGTGGACATTGGGCATATTCCTCTATGAACTTTTGTTTGGCCGGACACCCTTCAAGGGGTCAGGCAACCGAGCCACATTGTTTAACGTGGTCGGGCAACCACTGCGGTTCACCGAGTACCCAATTGTTAGCTTTGCTGCAAGAGACCTTATTAGGGGATTGCTCGTCAAGGAGCCACAACACCGTCTTGCTTACAAACGCGGTGCTACGGAGATAAAGCAGCATCCCTTCTTCGAGGGCATCAACTGGGCCTTGATAAGGTGTGCAAGCCCACCGGAGATACCGAAAACCTTTGAGATTGGTCAGACACTCCTAGATTCTGGATCATCGGTGAGCCAAAAGGACATTCCGACATCCAATAAGTACCTGGAGTTTGATGTATTCTAATGGATTTCCTGTTTGAAGCAAAATGTAGAGTCTCAAATGGCCTTGTTGATCTTAGTATTGTCTTTGCATTGCTAGTGTTGTTTCAAATTTAAGTATAATGCGGTATCGAAATGTACCTTTGGTTGGTTTCTAATGATCAAGTGGAGCAATTTGGCAATTTTCTTCCTTTTGAGAATCACGATTTTCTTGATGCAAGTAAACTTGTCAAATTCCTTAGATTTTCCGTGCGAAGACAACAAATTTTCTTATGACAGTTTTAGAAATAAACATATTCTTCATTCTAAGGAAAAGGATGAGACGAGGTATCCTTCACCAAGAAAACTTCACAGTGCTACAATACTTTGACTCAGTTGAAGAAGTTTATGTAATATCAACAAAGAAATTGGATGCAATATAACTAAAGACATTATCATATATGGATTAAAACAAGACATCAAGAGCCCATGAAATGTATAATCTTACTGAAACCAAAAACAAATACAGTTACTAACGAGTTCTAGAAAATGTTCCTACACATTGAAAAGAAACCATAACACCGATCTTTCTTCATCGTCTCAAGCTTTCCTCCGTTCATGTGCACTCGGGTGCAATGGTTAACTCTTCGTGTCATCTGAAAATGTGGCAAACCAATCTGTAAACATTGAGATCACCAGCACCCATATCTCCTATTGGGCTGATGTATGCATGCAACAGAACCATTTCTTCTGTGGTAACAAAGAAGGAATGGTATTAACACAAGGGATTCAATTCATATAGGAGCAGAGTATGAGCATACACAGTGGATACTTACAGGAGGTTTGGAAGCAGAAATTCCTGGTTTTAGAGCTTCTTCCTCCTTTCCAGGAGAGTCGGTTTCGCGCATGTTGCCACTCATTTTCTTCTCGTCGCGGGCTTTGTTGAAGATCACAGTGAAACCTTCAGCTGAGGCAGGGTCATTGACATCCCACTCACCAAACTTTGGCAAGGGGCAGCCTTTTTCCTGCTAGAATTCAGGGCATGTTTGTAAGTAGTGAAGCAAGTTGAAGTTCTTAGCATCCAGCCAAATTTAAAAAGGTTGATATCTAAATCTATCACATACTTACAGTATGGTTCATTTCTTCATGATGGAAACTGTTATACAGAATGAAGGGATGTGAAGTTTGAATTTCAGCAAAATAGGGCGAGCAATAGAAATCAATTAAGTGTCAGACAAACTCAAAATATTATCTAAAAATACACCTATTTTCAGATAAAAAGGATGATATGTGCAGGCCACTTGCATAACAGTTATTTTGAAGGCATAGTCCTCCGCATGTCGACTCAAATAACATAAGGTCAGATACTTGATAGCTAATCATGCAATAGATAAAAAGGGTTAAGATACAGATACATGATTAGGAATTTGCAACAATCTAACACATGTATTTCATACCATACTCCATCAATTTGAAGAAAAATAATTTACAGGCACTTCACTAGAAGATTTTAATTCTATCAACTAACCTTGCA
The DNA here is from genome assembly GCA_037833815.1 of Zingiber zerumbet. Lineage (NCBI taxonomy): Eukaryota > Viridiplantae > Streptophyta > Magnoliopsida > Zingiberales > Zingiberaceae > Zingiber > Zingiber zerumbet. The sequence continues at coordinate 4,782 of JBBMJZ010400125.1, forward strand.
AGTTTACCTGCATAGAAAAAAAATAACAATCCATGGCGAATTAAGGAATAAAAGTTAAATATGCAAAATATTTATGAGAATGTAACTATATGGTGATCATAGGCTCGAGACAAAACAAGACATTACTCAAAGAGTATGAGGTTATAACAAGAAGTTTGGCCAATCAACTTCTTCTAATCCAGAACATTATGAGAAGAATAATTATAAGAGTATTGGAAGTCAAGGGACCAAACTATTAGATAATATTGAAGAATGATTCTGATAATTTGACACTGCCAACGTGCCACATATATGAATTGACTATAATGCACTGATAAGGAAATATGTCGATTAACAGAAATCAGTTTTCTGACATAAGCTTGAATTCTAGCAATTTTCATCTAAAGCAAAATGGGAAGTCAAAGCCTCCATGGAAGTACAAACAGCTTAAATATGGATAAGAACCATACTGACCTACTAGATATCGTAGAGATGCCTTAGTTGATTAAATGGCATTTGAGAGACATGAAAATGAGTAAGGCCCTAGAAGAACAGCTAAAAAGAAGCACTTTTTACAAATTTTACACTTGATTGATCGATAAAACGCAGATTAATAGTTTCAAAAAGGAAAAAGGTCCTGCATTTTGTACCATCCAAGCATACAGAAAACCTCTGAGCTCCAGTGGACTAATCCATACCCATACCCATTTCCCCCGAGAAAAAAACAACACAAGAAGTCAAAGAAGCAATAAAGCTAGAACTGAGCGTGCCCTAGATCACCAAAAAAACTAGCAAATAATCAGGAAACAAGAAAGCAGACATGAGCAGAGGAGCTAGGCAGATCAACACATCTACTCCACTTGCTCATTCTCAAATATAAACCACAGCCAGCCCCAACAAGATCAACCCCATCCCAGCACAACCAAATCGAATCAGAAATTCCTCAAACAAAAACCCGAGGAGTAAAAGGGACGATGTAAGGGATTGCGACTCACCGACATCATCAACTCCTCGTTCAGAGAGGGAGAGAGGGAGAGGGGAGAGGGGAGAGGGGAGAGGGTAGGGCTTGTAAGCAGGGTTTGGAAGGGACTGGCGAAGAGGAGCTCCCTATATACGTAGAAGACGAAGTACCTGTGAGTTGTCTGCCGCCGTCAATTTGAACCGGAGTACCGGACCAGACCGGTTCCGTCTTGCTGTGTGCTTCCGGGGAAAGGAAGAGAAACGGAGGGAGATTGCGCATTGCCTAATTATTTTTAGGCTGATTTTCCAATGGCACCCCTGATTTATTTTATTTTATTTTTTATTTCACTTTCTACATTTTTTATTTTTGCTTGATTATTTTTTATGGGCGAAATAAATTCCAAATAAAAAAGTTATAAATTGAATTGTGTAAATTACAATTTCCAAATGACGTTTATCTTGATTTATTATTGGGTGAAAATATCATTTATTTTCATTATCGTTAAAAGGATATCTACGTTGAAAACATAATAAAAGAGTGTCCAAATTATCATTTTTTACCTTATTGATTCAAGACAAGACTAATATAATATAAAGAAATTTTAATCAAAATTATTATTATATGAAATAGTTTTAGCTAAAAATATTACAATATAGGACAATTTTAATTACAATTATTCTAAATAAATTTTTTAATCAAAATTACACTAATAATATTTTAACAATTTTACCTTGTTAAAATAACTTTGATCAAAATACTTTTTTAAATTAATGTTAAAGTATTTTTTAACTAACTTTAGAATAATTTTAAATACAATTGTTGCACATCAATATGCCCTTTCTTTTTTGCACTCGGTTTGTACTATAATAATAGTAAGTCGATGACCACGTAATCATTGTTTAATAATTATTATAATCATTCATAATTTCATGATTTATTTATTTGTGTATCTAAATATGAGACCGATAATATAGAAAAGCTTGAGATAAATGATATTAATTTTTACTCCAATAGTTATTATAATCATAGCTAGCTAGGAGTGGATCACCACTTAGTCCTTATTTAATTATGATAATTTAATTACTTTCGGGGTAATGGTACAGTAGCAAGAGGCTAGATATTCTAATCCATAAAAAAGTGGACAAGGAGAAGGATTACTTATAATTACAGGCGGACCGTGCTCGTAATTTGATCGTAATTAATTATGATTCCTCTCTGGGTTCACCGTCCCCCATATTATAGTTTACGTCGGGGTGAGTAGCCGGAGACCGCCCGGAAGCCGTCCTTCGCTAAGCGCTTGGCAGCTTGGCCACTTGTCCATCGCCGGCGGCATCCGGATGGCCTCCAGCCACCTACCCCAACTCAAACTATAACTTAAGGATACAGTAAATTCAGAAATGGATCACACTCAATTGTGACCAAATCGTAAAAAAATATTTAGAGGGGATATTTCTAAAGTCATCTACAGTGAGAAATATTTGGAAGGGATATTTCTCTAAATATACCCAATCTCAAACATCCCCCATTGGAATGGGATTGTAAAGAATATTTGAAATCATTGGGCATATAGTTATGCTCGGTGATTTCTCTTTCACTTTGTTTTTTTTAAATAAAACAAATATATTTAATAGTGGAATTTGGAATATTTGATAGTGAAATATTTAATAGGTAGATCATAAATATTTAGTTTTATGGGATATTTGATTGTGATATTTGGGATATTTAAGAAATGAGATATTTGATTGATGATGTGGATGTGAGGACAATAAATATTTGAAATATTTGGTGTTACTGTGGATACTCTAAGGATTGAATCCCAACTTCGGTAAATTAATTGATGAATTTTCTGAATGGGTGGATAATCTAAGAACGTTGAGCCAATGTGTTGTCTACTACGAGCGCTTCTTACCTTGGTGGTAGGTGATAAATTTCTATGGAACTAGATTGGTCACTCTAGGATTAATTGACGTAAGCTGGATGCTTGATGCCAATGAAAATTTTTTTAATGATAAATTAGTTAGCTCTTATAGGTTGACGCAGTTGATGCTTGCATGAGTGATTGCTCTAATAGATCTTGAGGTCAATTATCAACTAGTGTAAAATACCTCGTTGGGTGTCTGACCTCCCTTATACAAAGGGTTGCTATGCTAGAGCAATGTTTTCTGTGATTTACCCTCTTCTATTGTGGGCAATTTTAGAGAGATCGCTAAGGTGACGATTTCACAATTTGCTCTAATTATGATCAATTATTTGCCCCAGGCTAAGGTATAGTGGTTAGGCCCTTTAAATGGTAAACTAGACATCTAAGAGTCGAATCATATTTACTATACACTATAGGAATTTTTTTTTCCAGTAGGATGATAACTTTAAGAACGCTGATTGCTTGGATGAGCCTTTGCGAGCGCTCCTCGCTTCTCGATTTATGTTAGTGACGGATAAAATTTTTTCATAAGGCTAACTTAGCCCTCTCCAAAATTTACCGGTTCGCAAAGCTAAATATTTGAATTACAAACAAAAATTATGATAAAGTAGTTGAATCGGACTAAAATACAACGACAAAGAGCTTCTTGCCTACGGATTTTTTTTTCTCAGTGGAAAGATAATTCTGAGATGCTAGCTGTGGAGTGACACATCATTTACACTTTCAGATTTATTTTGTAAGATCAAATTAGTCGGTTTTAAAAATTGTATAGCTCGATTAAAAAAAAAACTTATGACAAGTTAGTTTATATTGGCAAATGCAAACACCCAGAGCTACATTTGGCAGAAAATAAATATTATTTTTTTTTAAAAAATAAATTCTTCTGCATATCTTAATAAGTTTTTTTTTTAATAAAAGGAATAGAAATGTAAGTCAAAGAAGAACTTGAGCTTGCCTTTTGCTCTATTTTGGGAAGCCAGCATGAAGAATCCATGACATATCTCAGAAGAGAGAATGAAATTCATGTTTTTACTAAAATGATATAAATATATGATTTTAATAGAATAGACTGATTTTAACGATTTGGTTTAATATTTTTTAAACAATAATTAATGTAATTTTAAAAAATAAAACTGTTTATAAATTAAAATAAGACTATAAATCCGATTCCAGCACAAAACCCAACCGCAACCCAGCAAGAGCACCTCCACGTATTACTCGCAGGACGCGCCATAGTCCTGGCGGGCCCCACCCCCACGCGATCCTCGCTCCTCCGCCTGCCTATTACGCTAACGGCTCTTATCCTGCCACGTGTCAACGCAGTCCAACTCGGCAACTCCTCACCCCGAGGTCGCTCACGTGATCGCCGCGCGGGGCATCGGATCCCATGCTTCCGCTCCGGGTTGTCTAATTAATCAACTAATCTCGCCTCCTTGAGACACGTGTACCGTTCTAGTGTCGTGATGCGTGGATAAAGAAATAATCAACGCTCCAAATCCCCGCATTAATGTATTAGAGTGAGATATGACTAATTAGTGTGCTGATTAGAGATATTTAAGATAACAACGGCAGTTAACTGCAAGCAGCGCCACGAGGTTAGTGATAAGAATGGCTCGTTTCTTCGGGGGAGAAGACTGAGCTCATTGAGGCCATTCGTTTGCTTGAAAAGCCAGCGGTGGATATGCCGGCGATCGGGATTGCGATGATATCAGCTCCGGCGAACTCTGCACTGATTCCCCCTAATGATGCCGATCGGAGATCTCCGCCGACGCCCTTCCTCGGATCGTCGAGTTCGCGTAGTCTCTCCTCTTTCTTCTATGTATCCGGTTGCCAGCAAAAGGACCTCATCCGCAAGGCGGTGGCTGGGGCGGGGAGGAGGAAGGAGTGCTTCGGAGTGAGGAGCCCGATCGTCGTCTCCCCCAAGGCGGTCTCCGACTCCCAGAGCTCGCAGACGTGCCTCGACCCCGATGCCAGCCGGGTGAGTGTTGCTTCTTTCCGATGATCTCAAGATTCTGTTGTCTTTTTCTTCTTAATAGATTTTGAAAACGAGCTTGGTGTCATACTCTCCTGAATCGTAGTGTACACTTGTCGAAATATTTAATGGATTCTATACTGGAGCTCTATTTTCCCCTTCGATCTTCGTAGAAGTTGATGGTGTCTTGAAATTCTTTCTATGGTATTGGCTGCTGAACTTTCATAGGAAGCATATCATTTACTTCCATGAGAAGAAATTGGTACATTCAAGAACTACTTTTCCGTAAAACCTTTTTTGACAAGATATTTACATTTTTTAGGGGGAGGACTTCAAGATTTGGTGATATATTGTGAGGCTATGCTTCATTTTCAACCGGTATGGCTTTGGATTAACCTGCAACTAAGGACTCAGTAAAGTTTAGTTCAGTATGGAACCTACAAATTAAACTCTAGAGGAGGAATTTCATATTCGGAAAACTATTTTCAGGGGGATATAATTCGGTGGAATGTGTAACCATCGAATTAACTTCTAAGAGAATTAACTTCAGTAGTCTTCATACTAAAAGAGTGAATTTGGGTTCAGATTGTATGATCCGTGCTCTATAAGAAACTAACCCTAGGAATTACTCAAGACAATATGTTGGTGTTCTTGATTTGTAGAGAAATTCATGCAGAGTGTATTTTCAAACGAAGGTATGATAAAGAAATTTGTGATGATATGATTTGTCCTGAACCACATAGTACTAGTCAGAGCAATTGATCTTCTTGTATCAATTTGCACAAATATAATCTCATGCTTATCTTCATGGAAGGATTATTCACAAAAATTAATTGTTTGCTTTTGCCTTACTTCCATCCGCAATCTTGTTTTGAAATGGTGATGGTTGATAATGGTTATGATAAAGCTTTAGTTAATCTACTTTCTTTTCTCTGCGTAGAGTGTTCTAGGGATTATACTTGGGGGAGGTGCTGGGACACGCTTGTATCCTTTGACAAAGAAGAGGGCTAAACCGGCAGTACCTTTGGGTGCTAACTATCGGCTTATTGATATTCCTGTCAGCAATTGCTTGAACAGTAATATTTCCAAGATTTATGTTCTCACACAATTCAATTCTGCATCTCTCAATCGTCATCTTTCACGAGCCTATGCAAGTAACATGGGTGGGTACAAGAATGAAGGTTTTGTTGAAGTCCTTGCTGCACAACAGAGTCCAGAGAACCCTAACTGGTTTCAGGTACACCTATGAGCTATAAGTGCTTCTATCCCACTTTAGGCTTAATTGTAATAAGGAGTAGATTTTCTTGCAATCTCATTCAATTATTTACTTGAATTTGAAAGTCACATTTTCTGCTAACCTTTATATCTGTTCCTGGCTGAGCTTCATGATGACATTAAAAAAAAACTGTTGTATATGTTGAGCTTCGTTTTTATGTGGTCACTGTATCCTTTTTCATCTATATGCACACAGGGTACAGCAGATGCAGTTAGGCAGTACTTGTGGCTCTTTGAGGAGCACAATGTCATGGAGTTTCTAATACTTGCTGGAGATCATTTGTACCGGATGGACTATGAGAAATTCATTCAAGCACATAGAGAAACAAATGCTGATATTACTGTTGCTGCATTGCCAATGGATGAAAAGCGTGCAACCGCTTTTGGTCTGATGAAGATTGATGAAGAAGGGAGAATAACAAAATTTGCAGAGAAGCCAAAAGGACAACAGCTAAAGTCAATGAAGGTATAAATTCTTTACTAGTTTTAACATATTTGTGAACATGTCCCTTTTTTTTATCAGTTGCCATTCATAACTTATAAAATATTGGTTGGTCAGCATTCATCAATGTTTCCTTAAGCCACAATGATCTTGTTTTACCCATTTCTTCTCAGGTTGATACCACTATTCTTGGCCTGGATGATGACAGAGCAAAAGAGTTGCCTTTTATTGCAAGTATGGGTATCTATGTCATCAACAAGGACATAATGATGCAATTACTTCGGGACAAATTTCCAGCAGCAAATGACTTTGGGAGTGAAGTTATCCCTGGCGCAACTAATATTGGGTTGAGGGTATGCCTGACATCTTAATCTGTTGATTTGTTTCCCTGTAATTTGTTTTTGTTGAAGAAAACAAAATTATTTATAAGAAAGATTAAGAAGTTCATGTCCTTGAGATATTAGTTTATTTCATAGGTGCATATACTATTATTTTCTTTAGATGACTGGATGTAGTGGCCTGCAGACAATACAGATGCCATTTACCTAGTTGTAATTCCTTCAATAATGGTGAAGATTGGCCATAGAGTGCTAAAAAGTTTTCTTATGCTATGTGTTTGTCTGTTTTTTTTACCATTTTATACAGTGCAGTGTCAGAGCTTTTAAACTTTCTTACAATACAAATGATGTCAGTGTATTTATACTTTGCATTTTATAATATATTAATAATCAATACTGGAAACTCATGGTTCATGCCAAAATGTTTATGATAGATTGAGACAGAAAATTCCTTGTTCTGCATAATCATATTCTTTGTTGTTTTAAGATGTATTTCGACTCTTTTATTTTGATTAATAGGTACAAGCTTATTTATATGATGGTTACTGGGAGGACATTGGTACAATCGAGGCATTTTACAATGCAAACCTTGGAATAACCAAAAGACCAATACCAGATTTCAGGTAGATAACTTAAAAGAAACTAGTAAGATAATTTTCCCCTTATTGATATGTATGTCATCCTTTCAAAAGTTCCTATATTTTACCTGTGATATCTGCTTAAATCTGACTTGTTTGTTCAGCTTTTATGATCGTTCTGCGCCAATCTATACACAACCTCGGTATTTACCACCTTCAAAGATGCTTGATGCTGATGTGATTGACAGCGTTATTGGCGAGGGATGTGTGATCAAAGTAAGTGCATTACAAGATAATTTCAACATCATTATTTATTGACATTTATGTAACACTAATAGTTTTTAAATTTTGGTATAAGAGAATTGCCTTATACTTTATCTTTAGTTGATTCTACCAGAACAATCCATGTATTACTTAACTAATAGTAATTCTATGGCCTTAGGTTTATGTTGCCTCAAATAAGATGGGGGTATTAAGTAATAGATTTGTCTTATTGGAAATTTTTATGGGTATATTACTTCCTGCTTATGGGTAATAGATTTGAAGTGAAGATGATTTCATCCATTCTTTGAGGATACGCCCAGGATTGCCCAAGCCTATTCTGATATGTTTGATGCGAGTGTTTAGGCATGACTAACTATATATCATAACAGAAGATGCTGAATAACATCTATTATTTGAGAATCAGCATGTTTAATCACCATTCCTGCTTCCATATCTTTCTTGTTTAACTTTGCTTGACTCAACATGCTTAACTTCTTCAACACTTTGGCATGTCCAATAACTAATTTGATGCATACCTTTTGATTGTGCCTTCATACATGACAAAGGATTTTGCTGAATCACAATCTTCTAATTAATTGGAGTTTGAAGGAGTATTGTAACTTTTTTTCCTTTTGCAGAACTGCAAGATCCAACATTCTGTAATTGGACTTCGTTCTTGTATTTCTGAAGGTGCAATCATAGAAGATACGTTACTGATGGGAGCAGACTACTATGAGGTAATCTACAAACATAACAACAAAAACAACAACAACAACCAAGCCTTGTCCCACTAGGTGGGGTCGGCTGTATGAATCCTTTTACGCCATTGAGCTCTATCTCCTATTATATCATCATCTATGTTTAAATAAATTTTATCTTGTTTTATTGTTGCTAACCAAGTCTTTTTTGGTCTTCCTCTTCCTCGTTTGATATGCAT
>JBBMJZ010400139.1:0-13445 GCA_037833815.1 Zingiber zerumbet
AAGTGTGATGGGAGAGAAAGTATGACGAGAGAGGATGATGAGAGAGAAAGTGTGATGAGATAAAATAAGGAGCGAGAGTGTACGATGGGAGAGATTGAGGAGAGAGAAAGTACGATGAGAGATAAAGTGTGATGATAGAATGAGGAGAGAGAAAGTATGATGAGAGAGAACAAGGAGAGAAAAAATGATATGAAAAAAAATTGAACAAATATATTAAGGGTTTTTTCATCCAAAACTTAATTCTCATTCTCATTTCAATCAAAACCCAAGGAAGATGGGTTTCATCAAAACCCAAGTTTTGGGGTTTCATTCTAAAATTTTAATTCCATTCCCATCAACCAAACACAAGGTTTGGGAATGAATCTATTCCCTCATTCCCAAACCCCTAAACCAAACATCATCTTAATTTTCATCACTGGTAACAAGCTCCATGTTGCTTCCTGCCACAGTTTCAAACAAGTTTCCAAACCAACAGCTACATGTTGCTTTCTGCCACAGTTTCAAACAAAGTTTCCAAACTAACAGCAATATATATAAACTTAATTGCGCCAAGGTTTTCTACAAGATGCCAAAATGTCCAGTTTCATATGAGATTGTTTCTCTGATCATCAAGTACTATTATGTAGCAAAATATATCATATCAAAAAGTTATTCAAATCCAGCATATCAATCAATGTTGAAGGTGAAATGGGTGGATAAGCTACAGTTATTCTGTGTGAGAATATCGAGCACTGTGATAAACACAGCATACAAGTCATATTGTGTCATAAAGATATCATTATAACCTCATGAGTCATGACAATCCCTATTTCGGCCAACAATAGCAGAAATCTTGTGTGAACTAATAAAGTAAGCAATAGGACAATATATATACATCAAGCAGTTCTCATATAACTTGTAAATTGCCTTTCGAAAGTTAAGAACTAGTGAGCCACTAACAACATTAGGTTTGTTCTTGACATATCTCAGCAAGAGATGTCAATCATTCAGACAATGGAACAGACATAATGGGCAGTTCAAGAGAAATTCAGACTCATATAAAACATCGAGTACTGTAAATGTAAGAGGCATCAAAAGAGGTGCTTGTGAATGAAAAATTCCTGCTAAAAGAAAGCCTATGAAACAACCCAAAATATCGAAAGTAGTATCAAAGAACAGGAGATTCTGAGACAAAAAAACTCTTATTCTATGTTTTCTCATCCTTTTTGTATTCTACCACATTGTATATCGCAAGGATTGAGATTTCGTGCCAAGTCGGTTGAAACAGGAGAAACATCTAGTTCCGCTCGCAGACCGGCACTGGCACAAACCCGGCACCAGTCCCAGCAACTGCCACGATGCCTGCGCCGGTGCCAAAAGGGCGCCGCGACTCCGCGGCCGCACAGGAGTTGCACGACCCCCGTAACCGCGCCGAAGAGGCCACGCGACCCCCGAGGCCGTGCAGAAAGGATCGCACGACTATCGCGACGACCCCGCGACCGCGGCGGGAGGTTGCGGTAGTCGCGACACGTATAGGTTTTTTAATTAAGAGTTTTTTTAAACTTAAAACAATTCCCAAGAGGGATAGAGATAATTCAAAGAGACTTAATTAAATCCTAATAAAATTATCCAATTAATTAAATATTTTAATTATTTTAATTTTCAAAATATATAATAAAAATTTTATATGTTTATTTTTTTTAGTTATGTTATTATTATTTGTAATGATCTAATTATCTCTAATTTAAATAAACAATCAAATATATTTTTTAAAATCCTAATTAAATTATCCTATTAAAATATATAAAAATTCTAAAAATGTTAATAAAATATTATATATTCCTAAAACCCTCTGCACGGATTGCAGTGTAGCGATCGCGAGTCACCACAACCGTGATTTTTTTAGTTGTTTTTATTTAGTTTATTTTTTATTTTTTAAATATCTATTTTTTAAAAATAAACTATTATTAATAATAATTATAAAATATTAAAAATTATTTCAAAAATTTTAAATAATTTTGAATTTTAATAAATATTTTATAAAATAATTTAAATTTTTTAAAATAATTTTAAAATTAAGCATAAATTTAAAATAATCTAAAAATTTTAAAAATATATATAATTCTTAAACATTTCAAATAATTTTTTTAATTAAAAATTTACAAATACATTAAAAAATAATTAAAATTTTTAAATAATTATAATTATTTTTATAATTTTAAATTTAGTTTTGAATTTTAATAATTACTTATTTTTTAAAATATTTTTTTATAAAAATTTAATAGGCATTATCTTATGAGAAAATATTAAAATATAAATTCAACATCTCAAAATATAAACATCTTTAATAATAAAATATTAATATACATTTATATTTATATCTAAAAAATACCAAAACTATATCGGTACGGCATGATAAGATACCTTAAACCATATCGTTCTGATCCGGGACCGAAACCTCGGCACGGGTCAAGATTTTAAACCTTGGTCTCTGCTACCTTTAAGAAGACAAGATCAGTTACCTAACATGGGTTATCCAACAAGTTAAACGATCCACCAAGTAATCAGTGGCAAGATCTTCTAGCATGGACGGTCCCAACTGAGCTGAAAAGGATAAAGCCTGCAAGGTTTATACAATCTCGACATCAAAGGCCCTCTACACTCCTATTGATCGAGGGACAAGGATAGGACTTCAATCTAAGGGTAATTGCAACGCTAGATTCACAAAACCCAAGAAGCTGGGTTTTGTGAACTCAGAAGCATTGCAAGGTTAGTGGGTTTTTAAAATCCAAGAACCCAGCATCCAAATCACAATTTTTTAAAAAAAATTGTTTAGTAGCGGGCCCCACATGTGGTGGCTAACGCCCAGTTCATTTTTTTATTTTTTTTCAAATATACAAATTTGCATCAAAATCTAACGTGCCAAACATTTTTAAAAAAATTGATTTTTAAAATGTGCAAAACAACTAGAAACGACTATTTTTATTAAAAAATATTAAATAAAACTAATATATATTATTAATAAATTAATTAATATGTATATTATAAATATATTTTTATGATAGTATATACATGAATATTATAAATAAAGATAGTAAATATAAAATGTAGATAATGATGTGTGAATTAGTGGACTTTTTGGGTTTATGATTGTGGGGAGAGGTTTATAAAAGTTGTGAATTAAACTTTTTACTTTTGATGTGGCAGTAATGTTACACGTAGGTCCCATAATGAAGTTGGGTTTATAGGTTCATTATTGTGGTTACCCTAATAGTCAAGATCTCCCTACAGATGACGACAGCCAAGGACTTAATAGTGTCAATTGAGCTTCCAAGGACACTTCTACCAGACCACCTCGAGCGGGACTTCTAAGATTTTTGGAGCCCCCTTAGCCTCCCTGTAAAGGTCAAAATCAGAAGACCATGGGAGAGATAGCTTAGTTGCTGAGGTTCCTTATAGGTTGTCCGCCTTTTCTTCCCAAGTTATTTTGACGCAGCTGCTTATGACATTTTCTCCTCTGGATAAGTAAAATGGAACTCAATAGTAGTTGTGTGAAATAAATCGAAGTTGTAGACAATTACCTACAGGTTTCTTGAGCACGATCGCTAGAGGACTTAACCCATAATAGTGAAGGAGGTCCTCATCGATAACGACATTGACATCAAAGAGCCAACCTTAGAGGACCTCAGAGATCTCACGGAAGGTCTCCTCTTCTTTTCACAACCCTAAATTAAACATAGGAGGGAAATTCTCATCCCAATGGATGAGAAACTGAGAAGGGCAGAGCAGGATGAGCAAAAAGGAAAAACACTTTCTAATGCTTATTCAAGGATGGATAAACCCCTAAAAACTAAAAATTAAGTCGAGCAGCAATGTAAAACAACCTAGCCTCAGCCCTTTTCAAGTAAAATAAATAATGAAAGATGTAAGGGTATGAGGAAGGCCTAAATGTCAAAATACAATCATTGCCCTAGTTAGGAGACAAAAAGAGTTGGGAGCTAATTGACTCAAAGAAATACCAAAGTAGGCAGCGACTTATTGAAAGAAAGGAGAGATGGGAAAGTGTAGTTCACTCTCCAACTGAGCTTAAAAATGGGTGATAGCTCCCTAGCAAAGGTAGATGAGATTGGTCACTTAACCTAGGAAATATCATCTCAAAATTCGAAGGATCCTGTATCCCTCCTAGATCAATACTACAACATCCACAAGCAATAAGTCCTCCAGGTTTTCATACCAAGGGCTCTTAGCTGGCTTTAAAATGACTTCAATAGGAGCCACCTCAATAGCCCCTGACGACTCATTCCTGAACCCATCAGGGGAACAAGAAGGCTTAACCCTAGCAGACATCTAAAGATTAGGAGTGAAGCACTTATAGAAGCAAGAAGAATTACTAACCTAGACCACGAGGTGAATGTTTAGCCTTTACACCATCTAACAATGCAGGAAGGTCTCGAGCAGATTAAACGTCATATTGTCAAATCTAACAATGCAGAAAAATCTCAAGAAGATCAAGCGATTAAATAGGTGCAAAGAAACCTCAGGAAAAGTAATCATCACAGCCAACTTAAAATATGATGGATATTAAATATTACACGGTGATTCGCCTAACCATGGTAGCAAATTTAAAATTACGAGTGGCATTTTTAAAATTACAGGCTAAGTGAATTGATCTCATTCTCTTGTAGCTTGGACATTAGAAACGTCTTCTTTCAGCGACTTATTTTTAGAACTCGGTCTTTTTCCCTCTAGAGCTACCCAAGTAAGAGCAACTCCAATCGTTAGAGCTCTAAATGAGGTTTTTTGTAATTTTCAATATGCCACATCAAAAGCATAAAAACCTACTATTCTCTCCACAATAATAATAATAAAAAAAAACTACAAACCTCAAACCTCATTGTTAATTAATTACTAGCCACACCCGCATGTTTAATTTTGAGAGAAAACAACAGTTTCGAATTTTCATTAGTGCTCTTAAACTAAAAACCTCAAACCTCATGCCCACAATTGTTAGAACTTTTTTGTTCAGTTTTTTGGTTTCACAGACCTTTCCGAAAACCTTGCATTGAAGATGCCCTAAGTCACCCCATCAATAACTGACCTATGTGGCTCGGCTCTGCCTCCTTTGGAATTAACAGTGCCCTACTGACCTAATTATCTAAATCGAGTCTTATATACCTCAACTCAACTAGAAGGGAGACTAGTGATATCGTAGGATATTAATCTACTCCTAATCAAACATGATATGCTTATGCACCTTACTCCAAAAAGAGTGGGCTACTCTGACATGACCCCCTCCAGGAAACCTCCGGTTATACTAAGGACGAGTTTAGTACAATGACCTACTCAAAGTTGAACTCCCGAACTCTGTGACCATCTAGGTTTCTTAATCTCTCCCTCTAGTTTGGCCTCCCAAACTCTCCATCCAGCTCAATCTATTATTTGTTCAATAACGATCTCAGGTTAACATAGCTCACAACAAGGGCCTCTCTATGATCACCATACCTAACTAACATTGGTTAAGCAGTTAACACAACCATAATTAATGACAATTAAACTAAGAAACGGCTAAAACAGTCAGCACAAACCCTATTTTCCTAGAGATCATGGTCATACAATCTTGATAGATTTCTCACTTCTCTCACACCTATACATACTTAAATGTGGGCATCATCCACAAGTTCAGAATATCTTCTCACAATTTCTAATTTGCTTTCACTCCCACTACGCCCTAGTAACTTAAGTATTGAAAGGGGCTTTGTCGAACAACTCCTATGCCCATTGACATCTATCTATTTTGCACAAGTCGAGCCACACTGTCCAAGTCGGACTGCAAGGTGACAGTCTGACAACATCCCCACCTTGGCATTCACCTCACCAGAGAGTTTTGCATCATTGTTGCCACCTCAACATCCACCTCAACTCATTTCTGTCGCATCACACTATATGCAAAAAAAGATTATACTATGAACAATTGTGTGCTCAAAGGTGGAAAATGACTACATAATATTGTATTTTAGCTAGAATTTAGGAATTATCTAATTTATTCTTCAACCATTGTTCTTAGGAACACAGATGAAGTTCTCAGCCCCCATGAGTGTGGTGCAATATTAAAGCACTCAAAGGAACTATAAAAAGAACTAAGGTTCAAATCTCAAAAGAGATGAATGTCTTGGAGGTCAGTTTTTGAGTATACATAAGGTGTCCTAGATTTAACTAGTAGGTGAACTGGGAGGAAGGACGACTATCTCCAGGATTAGTTGGGCAAAACTCGAACACCTAGATTACCAAAAAAGAAAATAAATGTAAGTTCTCAATTTTCATAAAAATTTACTAAAGATTAGTTGTTTGCAGCTTTCAATACATTAGATTTTATGGATAGTTCTACTAAAGATGAGCTGATTGCAAAGCAGCTTCTTTATTGCGTATACTCATTTTTATCAAGTTCGCATGAAGGTGGATAAATTGCAAATCGACCAAGCTCAGTAATATCAAGAATTCATCTATAGAATTTTATCATCAAAATGATTTGAAGTGTTATCCAAGAGTCATCAAACATTCACTCATCTTCTCGTCACTTTGCATTAGTATGCTTTCATCTCCAAAAGAAGCATAAAGGACTTATGTCCTCCTCAAAAGGTATTATGTGGTGTGTTAATAAAATTCTCTCTTCAAGACTGATTTTGAGAAAGCATTTGACATGGTGAAATTGAAGATTTCTCATGCATATGCTCTGCCTGACCAGACTTCCAAGTTCCAACCACATGGGTGGGTTGAATGGAAGCCACTGTTACATTAACAGCTCAGCAGTTATAAATCGAAAAATGGCATCATAATTTCCATGAGACATGGACTTTGTCAAGGTAACCCCCTTTACCCTATGTTTATCATTCTTCTAAGATTCTCTGCACAGCTTGGAATATGGAATTGCATCATTCAGGGAATCTAATGAGCTCCACAACCCAACTATCATCCAGTTCATTGATGATATCGTGTATCCAGAAAGGTTGAACCAGCCTAAGTGGAACCTGAGGACGTCTTTGCCAGATTATGCCATCTCTGCTCTTGTCTATATAAATCTTCAATCTCTTCTGGAATAAAACTGCAAAGAGGCTTGATCCAAACATAAATTGGTTGACTTATTAATCAGGTATATGAAACTTTAGTTGGATGGTGGCTGAGACAAAGTGGGAATGACATTGGATTACATGGTGCATTATCAAGCTTGCATATATTTCATTTCCACTGGGTTACTAACGAAGTTCATATCATAAGTCCGTGGGCATTGCATGAAAACACATACCATACAACACAAAATATCACCTTCTATTTATATTAGAAAAGATTGCTTCATTTTTGCATATAATGGGGTGTTCTATAACATAATTATTAATAAATTTAGCAGGACAACCTGCCAAATTACTTTTTAACAAAAAAAAAAGAGAGGAATCAACCAAGACCTAGGAAACATAAACTTCAAGGTTCGAGATATGTCGACCATTCTAAAATTGGAAATATTTTAGCTTCCTTTAAAATTGACAGATAAAGGACCACTAGCTTTTCTGTCCTGCCACCAGTTATGATGTTGCGATTACAAATACATGGAAGCAACAAAACCAATATTCAATTTTAAATCTAAAATGGGTATACCTAGTTCAGTATGACATTGCTGCAGTTAGCATGAAATGATACTATACTACTAAGAAGTTTAAATAGGAAATTTTCATTTTACTGAGACCAATTAGTTAAAAATGGTTTCACATGATCACTTTCTAACCAAAGAACATATTTTGATTCAAATCCCATGGTTTCTCTTTAGAAGCGAATGTTTCCTTCCTGATTCTAAATCTAATATGTTATTGCTACTGCTTTTCCTAGCTATATAGCAAGCAGAAGAATATTTTTTTATGTTGATGTTAGATTTTTTTTTTCTTCAACAAAAAATAGCAATTTGATAATAACACATTAGTTGAAGAACAAGCAGCATTTACGTAGCTTGGAATAATAATATAATATCGTTAGTTAAGAAAGACAAATTACATCTTTTATCATTGATACAAGATAAACATTCTCGAGTCTACCTTAAAGTTCCCGCATAACAATAATCTTAAATGAATTCATCTTATCTATTTGAATTAAGAAAGGGAATTATTTCATTTAGGAGCTTTTAGTAAAGTAATCGTGAAGGAGAACCGTAAAGTATACGTTTGTGTAATGAAATTCAAACAGGCTGGTAAATAATAATTCTCTAAAATAATTCAGTTTATAATTCATGGATTCAGAGAGATCAAACTTATAAGCATCAAATAAACTAAAATTTGCCTTCAATTATTGCAAAAATGTAGGTAAAATTGCACACCTTGACTCCTGGGTTGGAATCCAACTCCAGTATCGTCTGTCCTCGATCCCAGTAATGGCCATAGCCTTTGCAGAAACAGACAGACACACCCCGCCAGTGACTCTGTCCAGCCAGAGAACCTACGGAGTTAGGGCAGGCCACCGTCACGGCGCAGGATATGCCATCACGAAGGTATGTGGCGGAAAATGACACCGTACCTTGTATAGGTCATCGAAGGGTACGGGACGCGAGAGGAAGGCGAATATGTCCTTCTTCTTCGACAGTAGGGAAGCACCGGGCGGAAGGAGAGACAACAGCTGGGAGTAGGTGGGGGGCAATTGAGCTCCCACACGGAGTCGGAGGAGGCGGCACCGCGGAACGCACGGTTTAGGCGCGCCAGATTGCAGATCTCGGGCGGGGTGAGGTAAGTGAACACGCAAGCCACACAGCTCTCAGGGATGTCCCCGAGGCCTGGGCCGCCAGATCCATCGCCGACGTCCACCGATAAATTGGAGAGCGAAGCGCCCATATCCGCCACTAACCTTTCCAGAAATAGCCACAAGGAACCGACCCGTCCTTCGCCGCACCCCTCCGCCCACCGCAAGGTGGGATGGAGTGAGGCGAGGAGACCGAGATAGAAAGAAGGTGCTTGGTTGGCGAGAGAGGAGAGATGGATTGGGCTTGGCCACTGGGGAGGAGGCAGAGGATGGAGAGACCTGTTGCGCAGGCCGAGCGAGTGTTTCTTCTGAGGAAGGGCGGCGACGTCCTCGTCCTCGCCCCTCCTTGCTCCTCTGACGACTGGCGAAGGAGGGAAAGGTCGTTGGGATGCCACCGTAAAAAGAAGAATAATGTGGATGTGGATGGAACCGACGTGAACGCACGCAGTCGGTTCGGCCGGCTGGCGCCTAAATCTTACCGTTTGTTATCGAACCGTAGATAAGTTTCTGAACTACTTAAATCATGTATACATTTTCTTTCTTTTTTTTTTTTTATATATTTTATCCACGTTCTTAAATTAATTCAGACTGAAAAATCAATGGAATCGATTTCCTTTTATTCAAAAAAATCCATCAGTCAATTTCAGTTAAAATCAACTGATGTAATTAGAGACCTCAGAATGATATAAAATCGATTTCTATATGTTCGTCTAATTTTCATGATTATAAAAATATTATCAAATATCAATTTAATAAAATATACTGAAAGCAGTGATTTTTTAAATATGAATTATTTTTTTAAACATATTCATGTTAAAAAATCACTATTCTCAATATCTTGGATCAAATTTATGGATTTTTTTAATAGAAAGAAATTAATTTTTCGAATAGAAAGAAATCAATTTGATTAGAGAAAAACAGTCGACTGATTTGTTCAATCGAATCGATTTCTTTTTATTCAACTGATGGACCTAGAGACCTAGAAATAATATGAAATCAGTTCCTATATATTCATTTAGTTCTCATGATTATAAAAATATTATTAAACATCAATTTTACCAAATATATTAATAACAGTAATTTTTTAAATACGAATTAGTTTTTCAAACACATTCATATTTAAAAAATTACTATCCTCAATAACTTAGGTCAAATTGATGTTTGATAGTAATTGTATAATTAGGAGAACTAGACGAACACATAGAAACTGCTTCATGTCATTTTGAGGTCTCTAGGTCCATATGCAGTTTTCTGCCAAAACTGGCTGATGGACCTAGAAAACTTAGAATGACATGAAATCAGTGCATATGTATTCATCTAATTCTTCTGATTATAAAAATACTATCGAACATCAATTTGACATAATATATTGAAAACAATGATTTTTTTTTAAACTAGGGCCGAATGAACCTAAATATAATCAATTTAGGTTCATTCGGCCAAAATCAGTTGATAGAGCTAGAGAGCTCAGAATGAAGTGAAACCAAATCCTATGAGTTCTTCTAGTTTTTATGATTATATCTATGTCCTTAAACATCAATTCGACTAAATATATTGAGAGCGGTGATTTTTAAACATGAATGTATTAGAAAAATTAATTTATATTCAAAAAATCACTATTCTCAATATGTTATGTCAAATTAATATTTGATGATATTTTTTACAATAAAAAACTAGATGAAAACATAGGAATTGATTTCATGTCATTTCAAGATCTCTAGGTCCATCAGCCGATTTCAACAAAAATCGGCTGATGACCTAGAAACCTCGAAATGACACGAAACTATCTCATATGTATTCGTCTAGTTCTCCTACTTGTAAAAATACTATAAACATCAATTTAATATAATTTATTGAGAGTGGTGATTTTTTTAACCTGCTCTAGCTAACCTTTGAAAGATTGATAAAAATAATGATATTACTATTGAATGAGATTCTGGTTTATGCAATTTGATATAGAGTTATTCACTTGAGATAAGAGATGACTTAGGCTTGCTTATTTGATTGTCAGTCATTATCATAATCTCAGATAAGTCTCCTAAATATGTTGACAAAAATTAAAGAAAGTTTTTCCCTATTTGGTATAAGTTATTTCCTGATTAGTTAGAATATTCTCTGGCAAAAACTGGTGCTTATTGTCTTCCATCTTTTCTTTTTGTTAAGCCAAACACACATTTTGGGTCAAATGCATTTATTGTTGATGAATTTCAATCCAAAAAAAAAGTAAATGATGGTAAAAATTATTCATTTTTTATTCATGAAGGGATTGATCCTAATTCTTCACACAAAAAGACAGTGAATTTGAAGAGTTCTCATGATTTGATGAACTCATTGTAACATATCGATAATATTATGGACAAACAATCTTTGGAGTTAGTTGTAAAAAATCATTTATGCTTAAAGTTTCAATTGATGCTTTAAAGTTGTGTATTACAAGGTTTAGCTTTTAGAGCTCACGATGAATCTTAGGACTCACATAATCGTGATAATTTTATAGAAATTATAAACTACAGAGCTTATTATGACGATGATATGAGATCTATTATTTTGAAAAATATACCTCAAAATGCTTCTTATATTTCTCAAATTCAAAAAGAGATTTTATCACTCTATACGAGTAAAATTCAAAGGTTCATCACGGAATAAATTGGTAATGTCAAGTATTATCTTAATCTGGATGAATCTTGAAATGAGTCAAAATAAACCAAATGACTATTGTTTTAAGATTTGTTGATAAAGAGAGCTTTATTACATAAAGATTCTATGATATTATCCATGTGGAAGAAACAAAATCATCTACTTTAAAAAGGGAAATTTATGGTATCCTATCTCACAATAATCTTCTTGTACAAAATATTCGAAGATAAGGTTGCGATGGTGCAAGTACTATACAAGGAGAATGGAATGATTTGCAAGCTCTCTTTTGAATGAATGTGCATATGCATATTATGTTTATTACTTTGCACATCGTCTACCATTGACATTGGTAGCAACAACCTAGTGTTATTCTTATTGAACATTTCTTTTGACACTTGATTGTTATAGTGAATTTAATGGATTCTTCTTCCAAACATCATGATCAATTGTGAATTGCTTATGTTACTCAAATTGTAGAATTGATCACTAATGAGCTTGAATCCAGAAAAGGAAAAAAAAAAAAAAAATCAAATTTGGGCATTACAATGTTAAGGTGAAACACGATGGGGCTCTCACTTGAGGGCATTTTGTAGTTTGCTTATTTTATTTGATCTCATTGTACTTGTTTTAAGTGATATTATTGTAAGGGATCGGTGGTCGGCTAAAAGGGGGGTTGGATAGCTAGGTCACCCCCAATTTTCGATTCTTCTCTACAAGGTTAGTTTGCGCAAGCGGAAATACAAAAACTAAGACAATAAAAGCAAGAAGCAAGAATTACAAACGCTAACACAAATCCTTTACGTGGTTCGGAGATTGCTTACTCCTACTCCACGGCGTGTTCTTGAGGTGGACAAACCCTTGATCCTTCGATGGATCAATCCCCAGCAATCTCCGGCTAGCTCTTACTCCTTCTCGGTGGAGTACAACCTCTCACAAGACTCTCTTCCTCTTACAAGATGGAACTTAGATTTGGGAGGAAGAGAATAGGCTTTGGAAGCTTTGAGCAATTACTAAGGAGTTTTTCAACAAGTATCAGTAACTTCCTTCAAGTCCCAAAGCTTCATATAAATAAAAGGAGAGATTTGATCAACATATCAACTCATTTCGACACCAGTCTACTGGTAAAACCATCAGTCGACTGGTGCTACCGTTGGAGGGTAGCCAACGGCTACTACGCAGCAATAACAGTTTGCCAATAGTTATTTACCAGTCGACTGGTAAAACTATTAGTCGACTGATAAAGCTACTAGTCGACTGGTCGCTACTGGATGAACGAACAGAATGCTTCTATTCGCTCATAATTGATTGCACAGTCGACTGGACTAGTCGACTGTAACTTCCAGCATTCGACTAGTCCCGATTACACACTCACACTCATCCTCTCCGGAGTCGCCCTTGAAGCTCTCTTCCTCGACCTTCGTCCCTTAGATACACCCGAGCCCGCGGAGTCTTCGGTGGACTCCCTTTTCTTCGAAGTCTTCAACGACTCCTACTCCAAGGCTCGCAATCATCGATCGCTTTCATTGGGCAATCACTATCAGTTCGAATAAGGTGTTACATGCATTGAGTACAAGAACTGAAATCGTTACCGACAAACAGAAAGGAAATAAGGATCTCTCGTTCTTCAACCTTCGGAGCGGCCTTTCGGTGTCGTCGGAGCTTTTTCAGAGCAACACACAAGAGAGAAACTTGTAGTAGTTGTTGTTCTAAAGATCTTGGTCAAAGGCCTTTAAATGAGCCCATTCCAAGCACTTAGAACCCCTCCGGGGGCCTGGACCACGTGGCTCGGTGATATAGCCTAAATTTATATTAAATTGTCACACATAGGCTTATCAAATTAGTAAATGTATTATTCACTCTGAACCCCTTAATTAAACAATAACGGTGTAGTAACGAGCCCAGGATCGATCCGAGGAACCAACGGTATATGTAATTTTAGGATTGTCTTTTTATTCCTATTTTTGGGGTTTTCGATATAAAAATGGAGTTGGGGGTTTAAAAGCTTTGAATCTAAATCTAATAAAGAAAAGCACAGCGAATAAAGAGATTAACCTAAA
>JBBMJZ010400182.1:0-13439 GCA_037833815.1 Zingiber zerumbet
TCCAAGTTTAATTTAAAAGAACACATGGTAGCTAGGAAAGGTTCAGACCTTGTACAAAATTTTTGTACAGTGGAACTGTTAGGTTTTCCGAGTAGCAACCAACAGTAACAACATTTGAACTTGGAAATTTTAAGATTTTAGTGGGTATGATTATTTGATATGACATATTAGGTAAAGTTAACATTCTTAGCAAATGCTACAATCTAAAAACATGCTTACTGACATTGCCATGACCAATGTTATGGGGCTAATTGCTTCTTTTGAAGAGTACAGAAAATTTAGATTTTTAGACAAGTCATCAATACAACAAAAGAACTTGCTTCAATAATGAAGATTGATAATATTTTTTTTTTGAAAAAAAAGATAAATATATAGAAAAAATATTTTGATGAGGTTACATGCGAGTCTTTCAAAATACCCCAAGAATCTGCTGAGGAAACTTTTAGCGTTCATTATTCTTGTATATATTATATCAAACAATTTAGTCATTGAAGAAAATATTTGGGCAATATTAGGAATATTAAGATCATTTTGAATTCCTTTTCATAGCTAAAAAATTGAGTTCGTTAATTAATGAAACTTGAAAGTTTGTTGCAAGAATTTTGAAAAGAAACTACAAAGAAAATAGGGTACATAACAAAACGTTTAAGATTTGGACGAAGATGGCTTATATTAAGAACTAAAAATCATATAACATATTTTATCAAAAGAAACAAAAACAAGTGAAATATTATTATTATTATTTTTTGGGCAAAAAATGAATTGTTCATTGCGTACAAGATATTATTGGCTATTTAATGACTTTGCATATAAAAAAAAGTTTTTTTTTTAAAAATTGAAGTTGTTAAAGTTTTATTTGAGATCAATTATGACTTAAAAAAAATAAAATTGAATGCATTAATTATGATTTTAAATTAGGATGAGTTTCTAGAAAAATTTAATTATATAAAATTGATGGTTGACTTTGTAGATAGAAATAAAATTAATTTTTAATAGCTAATTATAATAGTTCTTATGAAATATAATATTTTTTTATAATAAATCTTAGTTTATATGTTCGGTTAATGAAATTATTTTTATAGAATCAATTTATTAGTTTATATATAAATAAAAGGACATTTTTTCACAAGACACTTCAAAGTCTAGGGCTTATTTTCATACCTTATCATTTTTTGTCATCGTCACATAATATAGCTGTAAAACAGATAGATATTTCTTTTAATCTAATAAATATTTAATTGAACATTTTCATCAATTAATTAAATTAAAAAAATTCTATTATCCAAGATTGATTGAAATCCATCCATCTATAATTTGTCTTAAATTTTTAAAAATATTTATTTTCCTATATATTTATATTTTCATCTAATTATGTATCTGTGTGATTTAGGTTCATTCATATAGTCAGGCATGTGGTTCATAAAAAACTCGTTATAGTAATTAATTTAAAATTATATCATCTGCGAGTTTGTAATCACAACATAAATCACAAATCTGTTGAATTAATAAATTAATGTTTAGAATAATTAAGAGCTCTTTAATAGATAATCTTCTTCATTCAAGTGAAAAATAATTTTTGAAAATATCTTCTTTTCTGGATCATTCGCGTTGATCTCTCGTTATTGTTTTTTTCTTCAGAACCTTCTAGAAATCTTTTTCTTTAACTCGTAGTCAACAATCAATTACGATTGTGATATTTTATTTTTCCAAACAAATAATAGAAATAAATTATACACCATTCAACTAAAATTTGTTGACAAATAAATAAATAAATAAATAAATAAAACAACGTCCCTATATTAAAAAGAAATATATTACAATAAAATGTGATCTTAAATTTTATAAATTTGGTCAAAGTTAGTAAAATATTATAAATTTTAATAAGTTAAATTAAGTTGAAATAATTGTAATTAATATTAGAGTACTTTTAATAAATGGTTTAATTAAAAAAACTAAACTGTTATATTTTTAATAGTTTGGATGAAAATTATTGCAGAGGTAGTTTTTCAACATGTGGCATTTTTTAATTTGTAATACTAACGGTGGGGTTTTTTTCCTCAAAATCCTCTCACCCTCTTCACTTTCCATCGACAGTCAGTTAATTATATGAATATGATAAATTTATATTATAATAATTATACTTTTTTAGTTGTTAATGTAATTATAGTAATTATAATTTTATAATTATTACAATACGAATTTATCTTGTTCTATAATATTGTAATAATTACTTTACCATTTCGTTACAGCATGGACTTATCTTATTTATACAATTGACATATATCTTTGATTTAATACCTATGATAGAAAATAATTAAATATTATACTTATGGATAATTAGGTAATAGGGAATTAGTGGGATGAGACGTTCTTTGTAATAAGAAATAAAATAAGGGCACTTATGTGATTAATTTTTGTCGAAAATATAGCAAAGGAGTTAAGGAGATTGAATAATTGTAATATAGAAATTAGGAATGGAAAAAATGAAAAAGACCAAGCGGTCAAATTATGACCGACCAGACCATGCCATAGGAACCGGCCGGGTTCAGGACGCAGTCGCCATCGACGGTGTTGCGTTAGAATTTGCGGCACGACGCGAGAAGCTTCCACACGTCGCTATATAATTTTAGGGCTTATTTTTGGTTTCCTCCACTCCAAACTGTGATTCGTCTTTCGAAGCCTCACTCGGGCATTTCGACGAACATGTCGGACGCCGGCGTAGTCACGGTCTACGGCAGCGGCGCCGCCCTGGAGCCGAAGAAATCCTCGACCTTCTCCGTCAAAGTGGGGCTCGCCCAGATGCTGCGCGGCGGCGTCATCATGGACGTCGTCACCCCCGAGCAGGCCCGCCTCGCCGAGGAGGCTGGCGCCTGCGCCGTCATGGCGCTGGAGCGCGTCCCCGCCGACATCCGCGCCCAAGGGGGCGTCGCGCGCATGTCGGATCCGGGCCTCGTCAAGGAGATCAAGCGCGCCGTCACCATCCCCGTTATGGCCAAGGCACGCATCGGCCACTTCGTGGAGGCGCAGATCCTGGAGGCCATCGGCGTCGACTACGTGGACGAGAGCGAGGTGCTCACCCTCGCTGACGACCAGAACCACATCAACAAGCACAATTTCCGCGTGCCCTTCGTGTGCGGCTGCCGCGATCTCGGGGAGGCCCTGCGCCGCATCCGCGAGGGCGCTGCCATGATCCGCACCAAGGGCGAGGCCGGTACCGGTAATATCATCGAGGCCGTCCGCCATGTCCGTTCCGTCATGGGCGACATCCGCGCCCTGCGCAACATGGACGATGATGAAGTTTTCGCCTTCGCCAAGCGCATCGCTGCCCCTTACGACCTCGTCATGCAGACCAAGCAGCTCGGTAGGCTCCCCGTCGTCCACTTCGCTGCAGGCGGAGTGGCAACCCCTGCTGATGCCGCCCTCATGATGCAGCTCGGCTGTGATGGCGTCTTCGTTGGATCTGGCATCTTTAAGAGCGGTGATCCGGCACAAAGGGCTAGGGCGATCGTGCAAGCGGTCACCCATTACAGCGATCCAGAGATCCTAGCTGAAGTGAGCTGCGGCCTTGGGGAGGCCATGGTTGGGATCAATCTCAGTGACCCCAAGGTCGAGAGGTTTGCTAGCCGCTCAGAGTAAAAATGTCAGGCTTCAAAAATTGCTGCTTACTATGATTTCGTAGTTGCACTTAGTCCGCAGTAAGACTTATCCTCTAGCGATTTCTCTCCGTTACAGATAACTTTGTGCTCAAGACAATATCTACGCCTGTATGGCAAAACTCTCCGCTTTATTTTTAACTAGTGTTTAATGGATAAATAATGCTGATTATGATCATAGGAGCTATAGAAGTGTTTCTTTGCTTCTATTGTTCTAATGGATGCAAGGCAGTTTCATTTTACATTATTTGTTCGCTTGGATGAAGATTTTGATTCTCTTTACTCTCTCTATTATGCTGTAACAGACATTGGTTTGTACCTGAATGGCTGCACCCGTAATGCGCTTGTTTTTCATTTTCCTGTGCTTGAAGGTTCCTTATCCTGCTCAATCTCGATGATAGATATGTTACAATCACTATGTTAATGGAAGTTTGAAGTATTCTTTATTGCTTCAATATGCGAAATGATTTAGTGACTGATTTTGTTGCTTAGTCGTGTCAATCAAACAGACATGTGGATGTGGTGAACTTTTTGTGTCCTTTGCCTTTAATGAAGCAGTTTTCAAGTAGCAACTTAGTAGTTTGAAATTTGGTATCATCTTTGCTGTCTATCTGAGTGATATTGTTATACATTTACTGATGCAGTTGGCACGCCAGTTACTGTATGGACTAACCATGTTTGAGTTCATATTCTAGTGTTTCTTTGTAGACTTTGGATACACTTGCAACTCAATTTTGTTTCAGAATCGACAGTCATGAACTCATATTGATATCAGGAAAAACAAACCTCTCTTCAGGCTAAGGATTTAACTATTGATAACACCGGTTGGTTGGCTCTATGAACTGAAGAACACCATTGATTTCATTGTCACATGGGAAGTTTGTTTGTAAGTACCTAAGTAGCCCATTGATTTCAATTATTTGATTGTCTGATGTGAGTTGAAATTCTATGCCTTAGAGTGCAGGTTCAGAAGTCTTTTTGTATGTGTGTGTGTATTTTATTGAAATAACAATTCAAGTCTTAGAATTCCTTGCCAAGTTCTTCATTTGCCCCCTTCTACTTGTTTGTTCTCTTCATTGCTTCTCGTCTTGCATTTTCATTCTGTTATTGTCATTATAAGCTACCAAGAAATTTACAGGCATGATATGGGTAGTGATTCAACAGTGTCCTTCTCTGAAGCTACGAGGATTTCTGTTGACTGGCGTCACCAACTCATTAGGTATCTCTCACCAACTTCTTTACAAACCTTTCCATGTTCCAATTCATGTCAATATGAACAGTCTGGCAGCTACAAGCAAGCCACCACCCTGCCATTGAAGAAGCATAATCAACAATGAAGGTATCATTTAATTGTTAAAACTTGTCTTCTCAAGGCACACACTTGTAAATGGAAGTTTAGTAAACCTAAGACAAGGTCTAGCAATTTCCTAGCAATTGCCTTATATTCGATCCAGCTGTTGGGCAATGAGATCACTATCACTGGGGCCAATTCTTTATGTTAGTCGACACAAGTTGTCGAGAGCTGATAAATATCATTCTCCATTAGTATAATTAATCCCCAAATCAAGTGATAATTCAATTTTCTATTGGGGCATTCACAAGGTTGGAGAGAGGAGTCGGTGATCTACTGTTCCACAACTCTCCATGAACATACCTAGCTAATCCAACATCGGTGATCGTGGATTTGTGCCAAATTATTTGCCTTGGTTTCATGGGTGGTGCAATTTCCATGGAATTGAATTTAAAAAAGTTTAAGATAATAATATCTTAAAACGTACTACTTATTATAATCTCGCTAGCTAAGATTTAATCATACCATAAGTAAATTACTGTCTCTATATCAGTGTAAAGTTTATAATACAAAGTGGTGCACGATAGCAAAGGGTGCCCCAACATTTCGTGCCCCCTTAAAATTTATTCACCCAAAATGTAGGATATTATTTTCTCTCATGGGATAAAAAATTTTAAAACGCGGGCTATTAGATGAGGAGCCACGAGCATTTTCGGATCTATTTTAGTGGTAAGTAGAAGTTTTTCATAGAGCCAATCAACCCCGGACTTAATTGGATATTTAGATTATAAAAAAAATTCTATATTTGACAACACGGTAAGTTTTATCAAAAATTTCTATCCACCTAGTTCATTCATACAAAATAAGAAGTTGAAGCTGAACCTCACTCCGCTTCTTATGATCCAATTGATCGTTCTGATTTTACGTAAGCTTTCCAACGGCTAAATGGATCATCAACAACCTCTTGATGTTGGATGTGAGGATAATGTACAAGAAGAGTATTTTAGGTGTATAAATGTTTAAGATGCATCATGTTGATGTGTTTATAAAATAAATATCGATTGGCTATGATGTAAGGATACTCCCTAAGTAAATAGGGTTCTAATCTCACTCGCTAGGTCGTCGGTTAAGATCCATTCGATTGATCTTGATAGATGGTATAAAATTTTAGTAGAATTAATTGATCATTTTCATAATTAATCGGTAGTAAAACTTAGATATTATAAGCAAATAAATAAAAAAAATAAAATAACCTTTTGATAATTTTTAAAAATTAAGGTACCCTCTTTTGTATTTTGTCCCGCAACATCTCTAATCCTCGATTTGTTTAGAGAAAGGGAGTCGGCGTTTGCGCGTCGTGGGGTGGACTTGGTGGTCTTGGTCCTGATTATTTCATCATTCGCCTATTTCTTCTTCTTCCCTTCAGCCCCCCTTCGGCCGCTGCCGCCAGATCTACGCTGTTTGATGAATTCCTAGGGCGGCGGAGATGGCAGCGCGCGTGAGATTGGAGGAGGACGGCGGTGGAGAAGCGCGGCGGCGCCACGCGAAAAGTAGTAGCATGGTGCCGCTGGCGCTGCTGATCGGGGAGGAAGCGAGGATGGGTAAGATGGAGAGGCCGCGGGTGCGGTACGGCTGCGCTGCGCAGTCCAAGAAAGGGGAGGACTACTTCCTCATCCGGACCGATTGCCAGCGCGTCGCCGGCGACACTTCCTCCTGCTTCTCCGTTTTCGCGGTAGGCACCTGTTTTCTATTTTTTTTTTTTAGGGGGTTTACTTGTTGAATCACATGATTGAAGAAGTAAGTTAGTAGTTTTACTCTCTAGGTGGGAAATTTGCTCCATTTTCATTCAGGCGCTGCTCATAGTATCATTATAATGTAGTTCCATGCGGGGCTTCTACCAGATAAATAGCTGTAGAAAACTCTTATCAATTGGGTATTTGGTTAAACTACTTCTTGACTTATTGAGAATGTGTAAGTCAAGTATAGATCTGGGTCTCAATATTTTAAAGGAATGAAGGATATAGATGTGCTCTATTCATCGGCCAAAATGGTAGATTGTCTTCAACAGTCAGGAGGCAAGTTAAAACCGAGGGTTGGAGGAGAGAAATCCTATAGGATTTAGATTTTCTTTGACTTAATTATTCGGTATGTACAATTGTACCTTGTAGATTTTAGAGCTTCGAGAAGTGCTCAAATCCATGCCAATTGCAAAATAATAATAATATTTTCAAGTTGCTACATTAATGATAAGTGTAAAAAAATCAAAAATCTTAGTAAATAAGATAGGCATCGGGATTCTGCCTTTGGAATCCACCTAATTAGTTTTTTTCCCATTATTTTCAGATTGTTTAGGTCATTTCTTTTCAGATTCTTGAAAATGAGAAAACACATGGTCTCACTGTTAATCTTATTCTTACTGGCTTTTATATGTTAGTTACAAATGTCCATTTTCGCCCCCTGCATCAGTTAAAGCTTTTCTTCGGTTTCTGTTTCCAAGTCTAAGATTAATGGGGTAATGAATTTCTCTTCATTTCACGAGCCACGAGGTTTCATTCACCATCTATGTTTTCAAGTCGGAAGCTTGAACTATTTGACCTTTGGATATTTGATTCTGACTTGGCCTAACGATCATAAATATTTGTTAATATATACAGTAAAATGATGAAATATTGAAACATAACATTTAAATAAATATAAAAAATCATAAGTGGGATGGGCCAAGGTTTGTCCTCATATTAGTTGATGTTTGGTCCATTCATCAACATCTTTTTATACATTGACTGAGTCAAGTCATTAGTGCATGCACAATTAAGTGCAAGAAATCCTCATCAGTGTATGTTTACTAAATATAAGGGTGAAATCTACTTGGATTTCCTCATAAAAAGGTATTTTTGAGAAAAGCAAATGGAGCCTAGAAGCAAATGGAAGGTCAAAGCTAAAACTTAACTTAACCTAGTTTCCCAAAATGTTCAAACATTCATTTATAGAAGGAAGAATTGATGAAGAAATCTAATTTAACACCAAAAGGCATCTTGTGCATAAAACAAAACAAAAAAACCAAAAGCCATGTCGTGGGGAAGGAGTTCTTGTATTACCTTGAGGATATAAGGTGATTGATCACATAGAATGTGAATGCATTTGGCTAACATGGTAAGGTTCCGATCAGTCTTGACATTTTAATAATCTTATTGAAATTTCACTAAATGTTGATTTGAACGGTGAATAATATCATGAAGTAGAACAGCAATTTTGATCCTAATATGAAGGTTATTGATCTATTTGACGAAGGATATTTCATTTTCTCCCTATTTTTAGGAGAGTGTTATGCTTCCAATTTGCTTTGAATCTATCTGATGGATTATATAATATCTAAACTTGTGGGTTTGTTGACTTGTGAAGCCACATTTTTCTGCGTAGTGAATCAGTCCATTGCTCATTCAATGAGGGTGGAGAATGCCACTGAGTGTTTGCTATCTTTGCTGATTTATTGTTTTGAAACAAGCATTTCAAACAAGAATCTTTATCCCATATGCTTAAAAGTATCTACTATATTGCTTCTTGTAATGCTAGCTTATAAGGTGATGTGCCATGATGGTTTGTCGCATTGTGCATTTGGGTGAACTGATTTATGTTTTATTTTCTTTAAGGTCCTTGATGGGCATAATGGTAATGCTGCAGCAATATATACTAGAGATAATTTGTTGAATCATGTTATGAGTGCAATTCCGCGTGGACTTGGGCGGGAAGAATGGCTTCAAGCTTTACCTCGTGCTTTGGTGGCTGGATTTGTCAAGACTGATAAAGAGTTCCAGAGAAAAGGCATATTTTTACTTCCCTCTTCCTGGTGACCTTTCTCTTCTTAATGGTCTGACTAAATATAAATTTTGATTTTACCTGTTCCATGTTATTTTTCAGGACAAACATCTGGAACCACTGTCACATTTGTAATAATTGATGGATGGACAATTACCGTTGCTTCAGTTGGAGACTCTCGATGTATCTTAGATGCACAGGGAGGGGTAGTTTCTTCACTAACTGTTGATCACAGGCTTGAAGAAAATGTTGAAGAGTGGGTATTGCTGCTGTTCGTAAACAGCAATTAGTTAGCTCTTCCTATATCTCACGAATTCAATTAATCGGCTTTGGACAGGCGGGAACGTGTTACTGCTAGTGGAGGTGAAGTAGGGAGGCTCAGTATTGTTGGTGGTGCTCAGGTGTGTTTTAATTTGATTTTGATGAAAAGTCTTTTGGATTGTCTATGAGACCATAATTACTCTAGTGCTTCATAATAATCCTCTCAGATTTTATATCTTCTATTCAGATTGGTCCCCTTCGCTGTTGGCCGGGAGGATTGTGCCTATCCAGATCTATAGGAGATATGGATGTTGGAGAATTTATTGTTCCTGTTCCTTATGTCAAGCAAGTCAAGGTATTTATCCCCATCGATATTTTTTCTTGTTCACAAGGAGTATGCTATACATGCTCTAAAGATATCAATGCTTATATAAATTCTCGAATAGAGGATCAAGCTGGATTGAGTAACCTTACATTCTCATTGATTCATTCTGCTTCCTCTTTATTTTTTTTTTGTTGAATTGGATTTCAAACTTTAGCTTTTTGAATATCTTACTTGTCCTAAAGTCTTTATTTTTATACCAGCTGTCAAATACTGGAGGAAGACTTATAATTGCTTCAGACGGTATCTGGGATGCCTTGACTTCTGAAATGGCTGCAAACTCTTGCCGAGGTTTGCCTGCAGAGCTCGCTGCTAGACTAGTTGTTAAGGTGATTAAGATTTTCCCAATTTTGTCTCAGAGATTTATTACATCATCATGCTTCCTTAAATTTTTTGTTTGTGTAAGCAATCATTCAATTGTGATCTAAAACAACTAGCTAATTTTGAATCTTGGCTGATCACCAAGCAGGAAGCACTTAGGACAAGGGGTTTGAAAGATGATACAACTTGCATTGTTGTTGATATTGCTCAACCTGATCATTCAGAACCACCTCAATCTACACCGAAAAAGGTTAACAAATTCAAAGCTTTCCTCTTCAGAAAAAGTTTAAAGGATTCTACTAATAAGCTAGCAAAGAAGCTATCTGCTGTTGGTATAGTTGAAGAAATATTCGAAGAGGGTTCTGCAATGCTTTCTGAAAGGTAAGCTTTCTGGAAGATAATTTCAAGTTTTTGGTATTTGTCAGAGTTTTCATACTCACGTAGCTCATTTTTATTCTTATTGTATTCCGACGCCAGAACCAAACCATCAACACTTAATAGTACACATGTAAGCAAAAGAGCATAGTTAGCACGTGATATATTTATCATATCCTATACTCATGTTATCATTTCTGGTTTCAAGATTCTAAGAATTTAGTATCTAGTCAACGGTTGTGGTAATTAGTTGATCAAACTGCATATGTAAATTAAAGGAGATCAAGTTGTAGTATCCTATCCTGCACTTATGCGTTTGACAGGTAGCAGATGGCCTGTGTCCAACACATTTTATTTGGGCTGGCCGAATGCCTGGCCAAAACATTAGATCACCAACTGGCTATTTAGAGGGCTCTAAACTCAGATGTTGTTGTTAATCTGTGCTTAGGGAAATCGGGTCTTGGTGGTGTAATTCATGACTAGAATGGTCTTTATGTAGGGGTTCTTGCAAATTGTCCTGGTCGCTGTCATTCTAGAAGTGGAAATTAGCAGCATTAAAATAGTATTTGGACTCGCTCGGCTTTAACTTATCCTGGTCGTTTGCATTTTTGCTGTTGCAGCTATCAATAGTTTATATATGCATTTTTATTACATTAGATTTACACATACCACTAGATGTAGTTGCCAACTGGTTGGCCAAGGAGGCACTTAGGAGTCTAAACTAGTTTTTTTATGGATCTGCCAATTGGCTTGGGTTGAATTCTCTGTAGTGCGTCTCTCATAGGCACTCTAATCCCTTATGTTTCTTGATCATTTTTTTTTTTAATATAAGTGACCCAGATGGGTCCATCTCTTGACAAAAAAAACTGCATATGTAAAAAATTCATACTAATATATAGATCGACATGAATTTGGTTCAGAAGGTCTTACAAACTCGACCATGTTGCAATATATGAAAACTTGTTAATCGGAATGGAGGAGGTCTATGGACCCATTAAACAAAGTGAATAGTGCCAATACAAGCAGACTGTCCAATTCATGGCATTAAATGGAAGTGCTCCATTTTGGTACAGAGAGTAGAAAGTGAGAAGTGACTAAAACTCCACTTCATGGTCTCACATCTTAAGATGAGAGCTTCTAAAATGTAGTTAAAAGAGGTCCTTCACTCAAAGTGTCAGCATTTTTGGTTAGATTGCGCTTCATCCTAGGCTCTAACATGGTTTTAGAGCTAAGCTATTTCGTCATCTTTAACTATGTTGGGTCTTTATAGGTAATGTTAAAGAGAGTAGAAGTGAGAGAGAGCATAAAACTGTCTTAGTTCCAGACCAGTTAGATAAATAGACGGTTCAACTGGCAAAATGAAGATCGTTAATTATTGATAAAAAAGCTGACCATCAAATTCTATTTTTGAAAAACCTTGATAGTCTGCTGATCATACGAGGATACAATTCCCTTGAGAACTCAAATCCATGCAAATATTGATTTCCACTTGTTTTGCAGACTAGGAAGCGACTCATCCGCAGAAAAAACATGGAATATTTTTACATGCGCTATATGCCAGACGCACCTTGCCCCCAGCGAAGGGGTTTCTGTTCACGCTGGCTCCATCTTCTCCACC
The DNA here is from genome assembly GCA_037833815.1 of Zingiber zerumbet. Classification (NCBI taxonomy): domain Eukaryota; kingdom Viridiplantae; phylum Streptophyta; class Magnoliopsida; order Zingiberales; family Zingiberaceae; genus Zingiber; species Zingiber zerumbet. Next base: position 11,715 of record JBBMJZ010400182.1, read on the forward strand.
AGCTCAAAGCCATGGGAAGGTCCCTTCCTCTGTGCCGATTGCCGCATCAAAAAGGATGCTATGGAAGGCAAACGCCCGAGTGGCGTTAAGGTGCTGTAGCCTCCCCCCTCCCCTCTAGATTTTTTTTTTTTTTTTTTTTTTTTTAAGTTCTTGTGTATTCATTTTTACTGGCTGGCTTCATCATTCATTTTTAGTTCTTGCCGCATCAATGCATGTACCTATAAGGTGGTGGGTTGTTTTATGGTATGAAGTTGGGCGTTTCTTTTCCTTTACCCCCTTTGTTTGCTTGTTGGCTTGTTGCCGGTTGCAAGTTAATAAGTACTGAAATCAATATTGCTGTACTTGTATTGTTATGGTATCAACTCTCTCTCTTTGTCGCTTCCCTCTTTCCACTTTCCTTCCCTTGATTTCTCCTGAGTAAACACAGCCCTGGGCACTTCAAAATAATTCAGGCAAACTGATTAAAATCCAGGCACATGATGGCGATCCTTCATTATTAATCCCAGTCAACACCAGTCTCGAGTCCCCCCTCCTTTGCCATTTCTTTAACACCTCCATTCCTCTCGTTTCCTGTTCACGTACGTGCGAAATCTTTCACCCCCAACGCAAACGTCCTTCGAAGTCCGTGCAAGTGCGCCTTGAATTTCCCACACCACCATGCTCCCTTTGCAGTCCACCATGTCCATCCGCCCTTTTTCATCTTTGATTTCCTCGTTTCCTTTTCTACTATCATTGCTTTTAGTCTCCCTTTTTGTTTCTTCTCCTTCTCCCTCTTCTTCTACTTCTCTTGGCCTCCATCAACATGTTGCAGTCGGGCTTCCCCCATGGCAGCGGCGGCGGCGGCGGTCCTGGGGATTGCCAAATGGTGTTTGCCTCGAGCGTTAATGGTGCAGGGCCAGGGGAGCGAGAGCTCCGTGCAGCAGAGTTGCCGTTCAGGTCGGCTCTCCTTGTTCTGCTCCGTCTCTGACTAAGAGTTATCTCGCTGCTGCAGCGTAATGCAATGCGGGGGAATTGAGGTGCATGGTCCGAGATCTCTGCGTAGGTCGACCCCTTTTCTTTCTCTCTGTCCATACTTTTGCTCCTTAATTCGGAGTAGTAGCAGTAGTATAATGTAGGAACATGATGCTTCCACTTGCATGCACTGCTTGTGTTTGTAACATTGCGTCACTAGCGCTAATATTATTACAAATTCAGCAAATGTGCTTCACATTGCAGCGCTGCTTTTGCTCCTTTGTTAAGAACAACAAGAAGAGATAAAGCACCGCTTGTTTTTAGCACTTCTAGATTCCTTGAGTCGAAGAGTTGAATACTTTATTATATATAAAAAAAGGAAGAAAGCCTTTTGATGTTTGGGAGGGAATATTCTGCAGCTAATTAACATGGAACTGGGAGAGTCCATTTCATGTGCTGGGGGGCACCTTTTGACGATGGGGAAGGTACACTGCAAATTAAATGGCACTAGCCTGGCTTTTGCTACAGAGGGAGGAATTGTTCCGGGATTTCTATGCTTCTCATTTCAATGTGTGTGACAAGTGGAGTCTGACAAATGAGACAGATAACAAATCTTAGCTTTGAAATTGACTTAGTGGAGGTCGATAACATTAAACTTTAGACCGCCATGATATTGTCCCTGTTAAGGGTATCATGGGCCCCCACGGGCGGGAGCATCTGGTTATGACATGGATTCTTGTAGCATTGGTCAAGAGGTCGAGGGTCTGCGGCAGC
>JBBMJZ010400208.1:0-13436 GCA_037833815.1 Zingiber zerumbet
GCGATGATCGCGTGCGTCGCGCCCGGTTTATGGATTTCCGGTTCGAACCCCCTGAAACCACCTGATTTAGGCTTGGCCCGCGCATGCGTGTAGGTCATCCTTAACTTGACTAAGCTAGCATGGAAGAGTTCCATATATAAAGGCTTCTAAACTTCTTTAGCTTAGCAATGTGGGACTAAAGGGAATTGAATTAAAATCCCAACACCTAGTTCACACAATGTGTGTGTATGACCACCAGTATTGTATGAAAATTATGCTAAATTTCTGGTTGAGTCCCATTGGGGAATCATATGCTACACAAATATCGGTCAGCAATTGTTTAAATCAAGATTCACGCACATTTTCTCAGCTGGCGAGCCCATAAAATAATTTGGGTCTAAATTATTACATACCCATTGTATGGCTAACATTATGTGGTCTAAATTATTACATACTCATTATTACATACCCAAATGGGCCACAAGGAACTACATTAGGGAGCATGAGAAGCATCTCTGCTCTAAATTTTGGCTCGTTAAATTAATTTCAGATCTGATTTTGAACGCAGTGAAGTTGGGTCAAACAATCACTATTCTGTGAAAGGTCACTCCGGGTGTCTTCATACAGTCGGTTTCATAATAATTTGTAAAGAGGTAAATTAAAAAATTGAACAACCCAACAATTATTATGCCCATTGTCAACATAGGCTATTAAAGGCGCACATATGACAATCTATTATCGACATGGACCAGGATTATGGACACTTTCTGTTGACTCAATTGAGCCCAACTTTTGGCGTGCTAAGAGTTAAGTCCGTAACATAACAGGCCAGGACTGGGGCTAAAGGGTCTAGAATCCGGCCCATGAATCAGTGGTATTTCCACTATTAAGGTAAAATCATCATCTTGGTGGCCTCTCCAGAGTGGTCATCCATTATTTGGAAGGAAGGTAAATCATAAGGGATTTTATCCAACAACCCATGCAAAAAGGGGTTAAGGTAATCAATGAGATATTTCGCACCTATTGGAGATTGAATTTAGAACTATTGACAGTAACACTATTACATAACCAACTATATTATAGGCTAGAAATTGACTGATTAATTTACGAGCTAAATAACGGCCCATATATAAATGACCTAAATCCGGCCATCAGTCTGAAGGTCTAATATCAGCTCATCCGTCAGCACGAATTAGGCGTATTATTCAGTGGGGCATAAAGTCGGCCCATTAATTAGAGGGTCAAGAATAAATCATAAGTATATAGGTTCAGATATGACATTTTGCCAAAAATAAAAATCATATTATTTTTTTTAAAATAATTTCTCTAAATTATAAAGATAATGTTTTTGAACCTGATGAAATTTAGGAAAGCGAAAGAAATTTATTAGTCAAAACTCATTCATCACTTTGATGCTTTTAAAATTTTGAACTTTATCATGGACAAGATCAAAACACTATAAAGAAGGTATTGAAATTTTATCAAAAGTAAAAGAGCGCTAGATTTTTTAAATATTTTTTAAAATTGATAGAGGTCGTGAATTAATAGTTTTTTAGCATGAAACTCAAGAGAGTAATTGGAACATATTAGATTTGGTTTGAACTTAATATGACTTATTTAGGTCTATTAATAAGCTCATTGATGATTTAAATGTTTTGAACAAAACAACATTTTTAGTTTTTTAATTTTTAATTTAATTTATTTTTTACTATAATAAGATATTAAAAAATATTTTTTTATTATTAACATTTTTTATAATATATTAATGATTTTCTAAAAATAACTCATTGCAATTCATTAATGGACTTAAAAAAACTCAATAAATTTTAAAAACTATATAAATAAATAAATTAAGAAGGTTATTCCTAGTAAATAATATTAATTTTATATAAATTTTAATATTGTTAATATAAAATATTTATAAAATAACTAACTTTTATTTTAATTTATTTTTATTAATTTTATGTCACTTTTCTTTATTTTTTGTACTTAGATATTTAAAAATATATTTAATTTTTTTTTAATCTTCTTATATATTAATTTAAAAAAAAAGAAATGGATAAATCTTGAGATTATCATTAGTTTAATGATGTAATTAAAAAAATTATGATTATCAATGTCTTTTATATGAAAGTCTGTGATGAAACAATTAATTTATTATTATTTTTTAAAATTGGTTTTATTCTATTTAACTTGCTTCAATTTAATATTTTTTTAAAAAAATAGTTTAAGATTGAAATAGATTGAAAATTAAGTGGAAACTAAGTAGGTCTTTTAATAAAAAATAAAATATGAGGCATCTTTTAATAAATTCATAAAACTATCAAAAATACACTATGGTACAGTAGAGTAATGATTAGACCATCTAATAATCATTATGATTTGAATCAACTGTAATGTATTGTAAGAGATTTTTTCTGTAATAAAAAATAAGTCTAAAAATGTAGGTCATCTGAACTTTCTAACTTATATTATAGAGTTGTTGAAAAAAATTTATAGAACCAATTTGATATCTCTAAAATTAATCAATCAAAGAACTGTATGCAATTGTGTTACAAAATTTGTGGGAGAACCAACAACGCTCATTGATTGACAAGTTCGCAAATCTGAAATCTAACATCTAACAATTTCTAGATTTCCAATGGTTTGCTTATTTTGCTCCAATGAGTTCCCAGGAGCTTCAAGGAAGACTAGCCTAGATCTGATAGACAGACGGTTCAATGATTTACAATTGTCGGTTTGACCGTTCTGATAGTTAATTGTTTAAGACGATTGTGATTTATGATTCAAAATTGTTTATTCACGTTTAAATTTATCGATTAAAAAAAAACATTATTTATAACTCTTATTGCAATGCTCTCAATGTTTACTTTTGACGGCTGTGTAAGAGCATTCACACTAGCTTTTCTATCCAAAATACAAAATTTAGGGTAATAAAATTACTTTATTAAATTTAGATATCTACTTTATACATCAGCTTCTCTATTTCTTCTCTCTCCTCTATAATGTTTAGGGAATGAAATTCATTCCCTAAATTTAGAGAAGTACTGGTCATAAATGCATAATTTAAGGAATGGATAGGGTAGCTGATGCAAAGATTTTTTAGCTACCCTATTTAAAATTTAAAGTAAAATTTTTAAATAGGGAATCTGATGTGGATACTCTTAGAACTTACAATTTACTGAACTTGACAAATCATGCATTTTTCTCTTCATTTATTTTATCATTTTCAATTTATCACACTTAAGGAAAAGGTATCCATACTAGGAGTGAAAAAAATATTAAAAATTTTAATCTACTGTGTATATCATATCAAGATATAACGAAAATTTAATATACCGAAAAAATTAATATAGTATTATAGAATATAAAACTCTAACTATTGTATTAAGTTCTTTTTGTAAATTTTAAGTTGGGAAGAGGAAAAAACAAATATCGTAACAAACTAAAACATTAATTGAAAGTAAATGAAATAACTAACCAATAGAAAAACTTATAGAAAAATGATAAAACATAAATAATAACTAAATACGTGCTGGCGAAGGCCCCCTCCAGCAGCTGGATCTGATCATTTAATTCTAGCCATTCGTTTGTCAACTGTAAGGATTATTCACACAATCTTGATGGACCGACCCTTCACGCCAGCTTTATTCAGATTTTCTTTCATAGCAATTCGATCGAATATGATTTTCAAACCCACAATTCAGAGTTCAACAACGGCTACAACATAACGCAGCAAACAAAGTGCTCAAGTCTGGTACCGACTCGCGAAGCAAATGACAGTGCAAATTAACAAACGCAAGCAATTACTAAGAAGCAGCCACCAATGCTCAGAAGTCTTCTGGCTCCTCGTCCTCCTCTCCACCCTCTGCACCAACCTCCTCATAGTCCTTCTCAAGTGCAGCCAAATCCTCACGGGCCTCAGAGAACTCCCCTTCTTCCATGCCTTCGCCTACGTACCAATGGACGAACGCACGCTTGGAGTACATCAGGTCGAACTTGTGATCAATCCTTGAGAACACCTCAGCCACAGCAGTGTTGTTGCTGATCATGCAGACAGCACGCTGCACTTTAGCTAAATCACCTCCAGGAACCACAGTTGGTGCCTGATAGTTAATTCCACACTTGAATCCAGTAGGGCACCTTCAGACAAAAAAAATAATAATCTCAAGGCACTCAATTTTAGATCATGGAATTTATTGCACTAGCAAACGGGAAAGACTGAGTGTGCTTACCAGTCGACAAATTGGACAGTTCTCTTAGTCTTGATGGTTGCAACAGCGGCATTCACATCCTTGGGCACGACGTCACCACGGTACATCAAACAACAAGCCATGTATTTGCCATGCCTGGGGTCACATTTTGCCATCATGTTTGATGGGTCAAACACTGCATTTGTAATTTCAGGGACAGAGAGTTGCTCATGGTATGCTTTTTCAGCGGAGATAACAGGCGCATAGGAAGAGAGCATAAAGTGGATTCTAGGATAGGGCACTAGGTTGGTCTGGAACTCGGTAATATCCACATTAATAGCTCCATCGAACCTCAGAGAAGTAGTTAAAGAGGATATGACCTGAGATATCAACCGGTTCAAGTTGGTGTAAGTTGGCCTCTCAATATCTAGAGCTCTCCTGCAGATATCATAAATTGCTTCATTGTCTAGCAGAACTGCAACATCAGTGTGTTCGAGCAAGGAGTGAGTAGAAAGCACACTGTTATATGGCTCCACAACTGCTGTTGAAACCTACAACCGTGAGTATCACAGATTAAGTCCAATTTATTTTACAAAACAAAAATAAACTTACAGAACTTCACCTAGATGCACCATGCGTCAAACAAAAAAGGACAATTTTTGTGCTAGTGCCTAGGCAAACAAGGTATCTAATTGCACATGGCCAAATATCAGCGGGACCGACATGTCCACAGCTACCAAATTATTTCCATTGATACAAATACAATTATGTGATTTTGATATTTTTTTGAGATTTGTGTTGAATGTAAGTTCTGCAATATTAGTACATAGTAAATATTATACAATTAAGAGAGGTTACGTATTATACTTTTTCAACATATATCTACCTTTTGTTGTTCTTGACTTCTTTCAAATGAAAATCTTCAGCAAATTCTCAAATCCATAGTGTAATTTTAGTAGCATCTTGATTTTTTTCAAAAACTAAATATTTTTTATTTAAAGCTAATTAAGCTTTTGCCATATAATCTTCAGTGAAGAAACAAATGGCCCACTATCAGTATGCTTCATCAGCATATATATCCTAGTGATGCATAATTTTGATATATGCCACTAATTACTATACTTTCATTACTAATTAGTAACTACTAACTACTGAAATATGCCACTATCTACATTCGCATTTCGCAAAGGATGAGATTAAGTAAACAAGTTCAGATCAAGAAATTTAACTTGAATTGAAAGCAGACCAGCTTCAAAACTTTGTGTACCTGAGGAGAAGGATAAATGGTGAAACCAAGCTTTGACTTCTTCCCATAGTCCACCGACAAACGCTCTAGCAGCAAAGAACCCAGACCAGATCCAGTTCCACCACCAACAGCATTGAAAACCAAAAATCCTTGCAAACCAGTGCAATTATCTGCTAATTTCCTAACTCGGTCAAGGCAGAGATCAACAATTTCCTTGCCAACTGTTGTTCATGCACACACATCAAGATCAATTCCAGGCCTAGTATCAGAAAATCAACTTCGCCCATGAGAAAAAACAGAGCCAGTACCTGTGTAGTGCCCCCGAGCAAAGTTATTTGCAGCATCCTCCTTCCCAGAGATGAGTTGCTCTGGGTGGAAGAGATGACGATAAGATCCAGTCCTCACTTCATCAATCACTGTAGGCTCCAGATCTACAAAGATGGCCCTTGGGACATGCTTCCCAGCACTGGTCTCACTGAAGAAGGTATTAAATGCATCTGTTGCATCTCCCACTGAAGTATCACTGAGGAAACAGTAAAAAATTAATTATAAAAATAAAAACGTATCAGAAAAAACCAACCAGATCAAAATCAGAATTTTTCATAGGCAAACCAGGACGCTTTTATCACTGGTTTAGTTGGTAGTAGACATATATATATTCATGAAAGACATTTAATTCGTCAAAGATTGTTAAAGCTATCTAATGCATGAGAAGTTTGATAAGGAACTAAGGAAAAAGGAACAATAGTTCTTAATTATTGAAGGTGTATACAAACACAGATTAAGGTCTGAACTCCAATTAAGGAGAGAACTCCAATTAAGGAGATAATACTAACAAATGCATTACTCTAAACAAAATATACGAGTCGACTAAAAAATCACGATTCTTGAACTAAGCTTTAGGCTTTCTTTTCTTTAAAAAAAAAAATACCGTCAACAAAGAATGATGTGAAACAACTTTTTGCCAACTCCTGAAACCTCACTTTCTTCAACATGTAGACAACAAAATATGCCTCCTAGGACAGATCCGATACAAATGTTAGTAGATCACAAACTAGTAAGTCAATCTGAGGTTAATCAAGTGGACAAAAGATACATCAAGTGCATTTTTCTCTCTAAAGCCTGTCACACTTCGGCAGTACAAAAAAACAAAGCATCTCGTAAATAACAAAATAAAACACACAACTACAAACCCCAAACAATAAAGCAATTACAAAAAGAACGTTTCCTCCCAAGAAAAAAAAAATGCAAACGGTTTTCCATCAATGAAATCTAAGCGGAAAGCAGATCTAAGTTACCTCGGCATCATGCCATCAGGCTGGATGCCGTGCTCGAGGCAGTAGAGCTCCCAGCAAGAGTTGCCGACCTGGATGCCGGCCTGACCAATGTGGACGCTTATGATCTCCCTCATCTTCTTCCTTTTCGGTAGCCCTACGGCGCTCGCTTGCAAAGGACGAGCTTACTACTTGGCGAGAAAGAGGAGAGAGAGCCGGGATCTCGGCGGCGATCTAGATCTAGACAATGGACCGGAAGCGAGAGGAAGGGGTTCATTTATCTAATAACGGGGACGCGACGAGGCGAGGGCGGGACCCATCCAGCAACCGCCGGCTGTCACAGTCGTGACTCGAGTCTGGGCTGAAGTGTCACTTGGGCCTTTTGCCGGCCTCTACCCATCTTTTTTACCCAAAAAATTATTCCGGTCGTATTTTTATAGAACGTGTTAGAGCATCTCCAATACGAATATTCTCTCAAATATATATAATTTATCGAATTTTTTTCGTTCAACCCCTCCGGCTAAATTTAATATTTCACTCTCTTTCCTTTCTACAGATGTTTAATTCGAGAGAGTTTAAATTTAATTCAAATAGCTTAAGTTTGTATTTTGGTAACATTATGATACGTCCAAAATCCAAACAGGAAGAAGACGCGCAATTTAATAAACGCAGAAAAAGAGAGGTGAGAAGGTGTGGCCTCTCTTTCGTCCCACTTGGAGCTTCCGATTGCTCTTTCTTTTGCCATGGTCGAATCCTCCTTCCATCTCCTCGCCTTCCTCCTCGTCCTCTCCCCCGCCGCCTGCCTCGCACACGTCCGATCCGCCGCGCGGCCTCTCTGCCCTCGGTCGGACCTCGCCTTCCTCGGTCACCTCGAATATCAATGTCTTCCTTCGATCGACCTCTCTCCACCTGTGGAGGTACGCTGTCGCTTGCTGGATACTTCCTTATACTATTCTCTCGGATATTGCTATCCAAAGGTGGGCGTTTTCTTGCGGGAAGCTGGTGATCGGGTTAATTAGGGTTTGATTATTCTTGGAGTGTTAGGTCTCCAGAAGAATCCCTGATGACCATTTACCGGATTTATTAAAATTTATATTTTTTTTAGTTAGCTGTTTCGGTTTTGTAGTGAAATATGGTAATTAAGACTTGTTGAAGAAAGGCATGCCTTATGTCTTCGTTTTTTATATATGTTTGATTATTTCAGTTACATGGTGATGATTAAGTGTATGAAGGTCAGGGCAAACCTTGATGCTTTTAATTAATTTGAGAAACTGCTATTGATTTAAGTCCTACCTCTAAAAGCAGAAAACTGAAGAATGATAAATGTCTGTTTCATTAGATACGAAGTGGGTTACTGCCCTGTTGTAGTCGTTTAGCAGACATTTTTTTTTTAAAAAAAAAAAAATCTAATCTTATGCTTTGATGGGATGCTAACTTTAGTAGCTTTCCCTTAACTTTGAAGTATGGTAAGCTCACTCTAAAGGGACTTGGTACCAATCTGTTGATTGATCTCTGACATTCCAAGTGGCGTGCTTCATATTTCCACTCTAAGATGAATCATTTGCATGCCCTTGTGATAAGATCAATGACACCTTTTGTGGACTATTTGACTTTGTGTGACCATTCACTTTTAACTTTAGCTACTACCTAGATTAAGGTGTGCTATGGAAGGGCAAACTTTGCATCCATCTTCTGTCAATAGACATCAGGGTACTAATTTAAGATATCTTCTGCCTATGCTGGTTTCTTTGTGGATTAACAGGATAACATTAATTATATATATATTCTCGTTATTATGGACAAAAGGTCCATTATGTCACTTGGGTATTAGTGGACAAAATGAACATGTGACTAATTTTATGTCATTGTGTCATGTGTGTACCTTTTAGATTAAAGGCAGAAGTGTAAAAGATAATTGTATTAGTGTAATACATACACAAGGTGAATCATATGGTTGCCTGTTATCTAATAGAGTATTCAATGAGTATCATTCGTGTTGAGATGATATAGGAATATTGAGGTAGGTGGTATATCAGAAAATTAAAAGTTAGATGAGGGAAACTTATTTTAGGTGATACGAAGCATATTAATGTAGATATTTAAAATATAGTTGCTGATTTTTTATTTTTTATTGGGAAAAAAATATGAGATCCCTTGAGCAGCAAAAACATAGTTGTCAATATTTTGTGATTTTGCCTCAAAACTGCTGAATGGCTGAAAATAATATATATATATATATATATATGGGCTGAATCTATGGAATCTTTAGACATCATAATCACCATGAATTTGCAAAAGAAAATTACAAATGCATATCTTAGCGACAAATGAAATAACAGCTACTTAGTTAATAGAGATTGGATGGAAAGAATTATATATAATTAACAAGAATATGAAAGAAAAAATATCTTGACACCCAGTAACTCAGAACAAGCTCTCCATGTAAACAACGGTAACTGGATAGTTGAGAGAATGAGGGAGTTGGAAAGAGTCACTGCAATTTGACCATTATAATTAAGTGTTTGTATTTTCAATTTGCAACCCCCTGCTTTCTTTCGACTTGATCATGCTGTAAGAACATGCTTTGATATTTATGCTTTTCTTTGGTTTCTTTTTCTTTTGGATTGATTGTGAGGTGAGTTCTGATCTGTTTAATCATTTTTGAAGGTGAGTGGAGAGATTCTAGAGAAAGAACTTGGTTCCGGCAAGAAAAGTGCTTCTTTTTCTGTTCTCTTCTATGCATCATGGTGTCCATTTTCACACAGCCATCGACCTACCTTTGATGCTCTTAGCTCAATGTTTCCTCAAATAAAACACTTCTTAGTTGAAGAATCATCAGTCATGCCCAGGTATGCTGCAGCAATTCTATTAGTTGTTTTGCTCCATTCTTCATCAAGTTGCCCACATATTCTTTATAAAACTTACATTTCATGTGATCGCCTTTGTTTTTTTGTTGCTACCCAGTGTCTTCTCAAGATTTGGTATTCACAGTTTTCCTTCTTTAATGTTGATAAATGGGACAACAAGGCTTCGGTATCAAGGGTCAAATGACCTAACTTCACTAGTCTATTTCTACAAGAGAACTACAGGTACATTAGCTTAAGTTAGGAGTAGTCAATCCTCATAATAACTTCTTCAACTTAATTTTTTGGTGTAGGTCTAAGCATGGCCTCTTGCAAACATAGTGTGACTTACCTTGACTATATAAGAGCTCAAGTGCTGTGATTTCAACTTTATATATTGAAGCTTCCTTATTCTGTCTTTGCATTTTCTCCGCCTCATTTAATTTTAATTTCCAAGTGTAAACTATTTTAGCATCTTGAACATGTAGTAAGTATATCCTTGCCTATTTTTATACAGGCTTGGATCCACTCATGCATCCAGAGATAGATCTGGCTGGTTCAGGAAGGGTTAGGACCCAAGTACTCCAAGTTGAATCTGCAAGGGAGTTGATAACTAAGGAACCTTACTTGGCATTTAGTGTTCTTTTCATCTTTCTGAGAATGAGCATATGTTTCATCTCTGCGATATACACCCGTGTGAAAGCCTTTTGTGTCTCACACGCCTGGCATCTGAACTTGAGGTTTCTTTGTGAGTCGAGCCATTTGTTGGAGCAGGTGCTGCATTTGGTCGATGTCAAAAGGTTATGCAGCAATCTTAAACTTTGCAATCGGACTAGGAACCTCCGAAAGGGGGCGAATAATGCACGGGTCTGGGCTTCTTCCCTTGCTTCTGTCTCCCTCGGCGAGCCATCTACTTCAAAACTAACCCCTACTGACCCACAATAATCTCTTCTGATTTATGGTAATGTTCCCCATACTTTTATAGAGCTATGTAGATAGGGATGTGGGATCATATGAGAAGCAAAATCCCATGTAAATTTTTTGGATATGTTATATCATATGTATACTGTATATGATTTCACTGCGGCATTTCAACAAAATGCAATCTGTAGCTGTATCTTTTTTGCTTGTACTTTTTTTGTGATCTGAAAATTTGTTGATGATAGTAGTGTCGCAGCTGAGTATTGTTTATGGTTTTTTGGCAAAATTTTGTAGTCATACACCAGAAGTTAAGGTATCCCAAAATCATGAGGTCCTTTCAAATCATGCAGCTCATTTGCCTCGATACCCTAAGGTCATTTGTTGGATCTTATGAACTCAAGAACAATTGAATACTCTTATATGGCACTTCCATTAATATTGTTTTTCCTCAAATAAGATGTTTTGAGCTATCAAATCGATTTCAATATTGAAAAGAATGAAATATCCTAATTGATGGAAAGACACAAGAAAAGTTTAACATTAATCTCAAACACTCCTTGTGGCATTACATTACCAGACTTCGAGGAACTTTTAAGCTTCATTCCGATAGACAAACATTAGCAACTCACGCATGAATACTAAAGCACACTGAAGCCAGGTCACATGTTCTTCGTCAGCAATAAGTTACAGGCTGCTGTGTTTTACATCCTAATCATAAAGACATTGATTGATGTCCCCAAAAAAACATTTCCACTTTCTTCATTTCAATCAATCGCCATGGCAACCAAAAGAGAGGCAAGAGTGGCCACTCTTATTGTTTTTCTTCACCACGCATGGCCCAGCAACATGTGCAGGAATCCAAATCATGAATGCAAGAGATTATTGATGATGAATTAAAACAACTGATCAGACTGACCTAGGATAAATTAAAGGAAGAAGATTCTTGATGATGAATTATACATGGGATGAGGAATTTTCCCAGTTGAATTCTTATGAACAATTGGAGTTTCTGCCAGGACCTCCATAGTAGAAGTAGTGCCCCCATTGACCACCATTACCGGTCTGCACATCGTAGCAGCTTGGTTGCTCGGTGAAGGTGGCGATATCGGTTGGATCCCTCAAGGTGTTGGATTCATCAACTATTTGGATGTTCCTAAAGTAGCTGGACTTGCGAAAGCCTTCTCCGGGGAAGTGGCCACTGCCCATGGCAGTGGAAGTGTGGGCACCGCCTGGTTCAGAGTCCACAACTTCCCCTCCCCACTCGATCATGGAAGCCCCGTCTGCTAGGTAGGAGAAGAGGAAGGAAGGCCAGTAACCTAGCACATGGCCATTCCCAAATTGCATCCACCAATGACCTTCTGTTGGATCCTGTTCCAGCAATCAAATCATCTCAAACTAGACCAGTAGAACAATGCTTAGTCAATGAGGTTTACATTTTTACCTTCCAAACAAGTATACTGATGTCGTATTGGGAGCCATCATATCTCGAAATAGGGTAGATAGTTGCACCCATTGCAATCTCACTGTTGGTTTGAATGAATCCAGAACATAGCAAATTGTAGCAACCTGTTGCTTGATAAGAATCACTCTGCAAAGTTTGAAATACAAATGTCAGAAGAACTGGGTTGCCTGATACAGAAACAAACTCAGAGGATGAACATCAAAAGTTGGCGGCAACTTACAGTCCAGTAAGTGAAGAGTCTTGTGTTGTCATCGCCATAAAGATCAGGGCTCACCTGATCAATTGTCCACACAAACAGAAAAATCAATGCCTGAAGGCAAATTGCTCGATCAAATTACAGCAGAATTAAGGAAGAGTACCTGCCAGCCAGCTTCGATGCTATTGAGATCTTCCCCAAATGAGCCTCCCAGAAGCCAAATCTGAGACAGGCTGAACTCGTTGCCCTGCGCAATCCTTGGCTCCCACACATTAATGGTGGCCTTCGCTCCATAATAAGTATCCCCCTCAACATAAGCAATTGCATGCTAACAAGAAGACTCCTCGAACACATAGCAGATCAGAGAAAGCAAAAAATTTTGCATTTTTAGTTGGTTATACTTATACCTGGTGGCCATTCTCGCTGAGGAGGTCAAGTTCAGCAGAGAGTGGATTAGGGGTGCTCCTGTGCTGTTTCCTGCCATAATTCTCCACGAAATTGGCTCTCAGCAGATCATCCTTCTTTGTTCTTCTGATGGGGATGGTATTCTCAGGGCACCTGCCGTTTTTGTGCCAGAGCTGAGATTGGACTGGCAATTTCTTCTTGGAGACAAGCTCGCTCTCATAAAAAAGATGGCTTTCTGGGTGAAATGATGGCCTCATCTGTTGAGATTCTCAGAGTGTCAGTGGCATGGAGAATGGAGCATGATTTGGGCAGAGGAGAAGAAGAAGAAGAAGAAATCAGTAAACCTGGACGGTGTGATTCTTGAGCAAGGGATGATCAAAGGCCGGTTGTTTCGAGATGTGTACACAGTCTATGATGTCTCCATCTGGGCTCTGCAGACACAGGGACGAGTTCTCGAAAAATTAGGGTTATGATTCTTTGGTACTCAAATGGCCGAAATTTGGGCAGCAGCAGAAGAAAATACGACGAAATCAAAGGAGTGAGTGACCTTGATGCTCTTGACGGCCTGCTTGTTGAGCTTCTTGAGATGCCGCTGCACCTCTGCCCTCCGCGCCGTCACCGCCGCCGCCGCTTCCGTGCACGGCCAGAACATCATGGCCACCGCCAGCAGCCACGCCGCCCGGCGGCTCGCGCTGAAGTGAGCCGACATTCCTCCTTTTCCGCCTCGACCCCTGCTCTCGCTTCTCTATGTAATGTTGCTTCCTTAAAAAAATTTAACTCCTTTTAGGGAACCCTTTTCTCCCTCACTCTCTCTAATTCTCCACCCTCCACCCACCCTCCGTTCTTTAGCGCTAACGTGGGCCGCCAACACACTTCATCCGCCGTCGTTTATGCCATTGCTATCTGTAACGCAAAAG
>JBBMJZ010400243.1:0-13433 GCA_037833815.1 Zingiber zerumbet
TTTATTTGATCCACTTCGTCTCCATTAAAATCCAATGAAGTGGAGGTGTACCACAATCCGGGGACAACTGGATTGGGGCGAAGGAGAGCGGGTCACATGATAGTTAATCACAAGATGCATTAATGAGGAATAGGGATAAATAGAAGGCGTATAATGAAAAAGCATGCTCGGCATGCTTTGCATTAATGGAGGAGAATTTGATCGATTTCCAAGAAATCAAGAGAACGTCAATACTAATTAAAAGGCACAATAGTAATTAAAAGATACTATGAGGATGCGAGGTCGCTCGAGAAAAAGATTAGAAAAGAGATAACAAATAATTAAGTGTTGCCGGCATTCAATTCGAGTGATGTCACCCTTAGAATCTCCCAACTGGCAAGAAATGAATTCCCTTAGGATCTGTAAGCAAGGGCAGTAATCATTTGAGCCGAGCAGTGGCCTAGACAGCAAAGTGCCCAGTCTGAAATGAGAGTTGTAAAAAAATACTAGGTGTCCAGTCAATCCGACTTGCAGGCTCCTTAGATTAGATTTGAGGGGAAGACTTGCAATACGATAATAAAGATAACCCTCCAAAAAGTGGGTCAAAGTAAAGAGGACCAGCTGGCATGGAGGTCAAAGTCACGTGGATGAACAGACCTAGAATTGCTGACCAAACTATGTTGGCCGAGCAGACCTCGCATTGCCGATCGGATGTGAAGTGCTGATTGGAGCTCCAGAGCGACCGTCCTTCACAACTTGCAAATGCGTTTGAAGCTATGTACCCGACCCACAATTCCATCCAATTGGACATAGTAGGCCTCTTTGACAAAATGAAGGGCGGAGTGAAGAACGAGTTGTTGACTACATTCTGTCAGGCCGAGCTGGCGATCGACTGACCGAGCAGTTGTCGGCCTGCCTATGGTAGGACCCAGCTACCTGCCATATCATACTCCTTTAAAAGTTTATGCCGGAAAAGACAGAGAATATCCCACCGACAAATCATCCTTTAAAAGCTTCCAGCCTATCAAGTCACAGAGATTGATGGACTCATTTAAGGAAAAGTGTCAAGGGCACTTTATAGTCAGTTCTTTCTTAGGATAGCTTTGGGAAACATGTTAATACTTTGATATGTGTGCATAACGCAATAGTGACACTATAAAAGAGGTCTTCATCTATCGATCGATGTATGCGATGCTTCTTATTTGCACACGCTATTTGCTACAGTTTAGGACTACTGCTTTTCTTCGATATCGATTACTAAAGTGTCAAAAGGCCAACACCGAGGACTCTTTTCTTGGCCCGACACTAACGCTCCCTGTGTTGAACGACAGCACAGAGTCTTTATCGAGGCAACAGCCGTACCAATTTCACCGATTTCGAATAAGATCATTATAAAAAAATTTCTCAACAACTCCCTCACAAGTCTCATACTTTTTTATTTTATATATATATCTCATCTCTTTTTTACATTTTACATTATATATAACTTTTTATTATATATATTTGTTATATTTTACATTATATATAATTAAATTTTTATAAAATTTAAATCCATAAATTTAAAGGATACGCTTTTTTCTAATTTTTTTTTTAAATTGCTTAATAATAAAAATAAAAATATATATAAATGAAGGCAGGGGAGCTGCTCACTCCCTCCCCCATTGCTACTCCTGCTTGTGGATGTCCTAATTATTGCCAATAGCCTCACGCTGTTGCGTAGCTGGTGGGTACATGATTTCACGACTTGAAATTCATCTAACTAGTGTCTCCTCAGTGTACTTAAATTTACCTTCTTTTATACCCGTAGACCAACTCTAGAGGGCCACTTGATTATTGTCAATTTTTAATCATGGAATATCATACTATTAATGATTTTAATATATAGAAACATTGGTTAACCAACCAATCCATCAGTTGGATTTCCTGCAGTTTATTCTGATCTCCCCTGCGCCGCCAGTCAAGGGGCTGATTCCGCCCATCTTCACCATCGCCGCCGCAAAGTCCCGGTCGAAGGCATGCCCGTTGGCGCCGTAAAACCTCACCAGCTCGTCCGCCGGCCCGTTATTGAACAGCTCCTGGTCAGAGTGCAGCAGCCCCCGCCGCGCCATCAGATCCCGATAGTAGCTCACGTCGAACCGGTTCGGGCTCGTCGAGTCCAGAGGCGCCAGCCGGTCGTCTCCGCCGGCTGCCGGGCATATCCTCCGGCGGAACATGGCGAACGCGGGGTCCACGTTGCTGTCGTTGTGGACGTGGCGCCGGAACTTGCTGCACTTGGCCGCGCCGACTGTGTGGGCGCCGGAGAGCGCCGTGAGGTCGCGCAGGCTGAGGCCCTTGGCGGCGAACCGCGCAACGAGGTCGTCGATACCGGCGGAGGCCGGGGGCAGGTTCGCGTTGGCCGCGGCCATGCTCGCCCACCTCGCGTCCCGCCGCCCGAGCGGCACCGTCCACGACGGCCCTCCCAGCTGCGTTTCCCCTCCCCATTTAGTCCAATATAATTAACCATTGAACAGCGGCCGGCCGGAATCAATCGATTATAATTACCAGATTGACGGCATCGCGGGCGGCGAGCGCCAGGATGTCGGCGCAGGAGACGGTGGAGCGGCAGGTGGCCTCGACGCGGGCCTTGATCGCGTCGATGACTTCGTAGCCCAGGAGGGAGTTGGCGTTGCCTCCGGAGTTTTTTTCGCCGGCCATCGTCGGAGTGTCGTCGAGGAGGACGGAAGCATCACATCCCTGCGGCGACGGGAATCCATCAACTCGTGTAATTTCTTTCATCTCAAATAAAGAACAAATATACAAAAATAAAAGAAAAAGTAAAAAAAAAAAAAAAAATCTTCGTTGTTGAGAGTATCTTTTATTTTAACATATTTTTTATTTTAATTACTACAATATATTAAAATAAACCATTTTAATTATGTTAAAGTAATTTAAATTAAAATTTTAAATTATTCTTATCTAATTGATAAAAAAATTTATTTAATATAGAAATGCTATATAATATTTTTAATCTAATTAAATTGAAATGAAAAATAACAAAAATATATGATAAGATACTATTTTTTTTTAAAAAAAAATGGCTTACGTTGACAAAGCAGTCGTGGAAGAAGAGACGGAGGATGGAGGCGCCCATGCGAGGATCCCGCCCCACCGCCTGCGCCATCACAGACCGCACGACGCCCTGCAGCTTGGGGCAGTTCGTCGCGTAGAACTCCGGCCACAGCTGCGCGTCGGCGCCGGAGCCGGCCAGCATCGACACCATGACGACGACGGCGAGCAAGCCGTACCCTGCAGAGCAGTCGGGCATCATTCAGGACTGCAGATATATTATGGCGGTAGCTAGCAAATTAATTAGCTGCAGAGTCATGTATATCTACACTGTCAGAGTGCCTGCACATTCCTTTGTTATCTACGCGACAGGAAGGGAAGACAATTAATAATGTAAATTAAGAAGAAAAGAAAAAACTGGAATAATTGAGATCGATCGAGGGGAGGGGGAAGAGGACAAAGGCGATTGGGTTTGGTGAATAAATGTACAGGTTGGAAGAGAACATGCGTACATACACGAGAGAGTTGGCGGCGACGGTGCATGCATGTCCCTGTGTGGCGTGGACAGCAAGGAACCGTGTCGTCGCATGCGTCGTCTGGTATGGCATCTGTTTGCGCCGCGACCGCCACCACGCAAATAGCAGCTAGGAAGCACAAATAATTTGAGAAATTACAAAAAAAACCCTTATGAGAAAAAAAAAATAAAAAAAACATAAAAAATAGAAAAAAAATAATAAAAGAACGAGAGGAACGGGAGGAATAAAGCACCCTTTTGAGAAAAAAATAAAAAAATAAAAAAGAAGCATCCCTTCGATGATTCCAAAAAGAGACGACATTTTCATTATAATTTAGTGTTGTTGATGTTCAAAGCATTGAAGTAACAAAAATTATACATTGGCGAAAGTGCATTAGGTTTTATCGTAGCTTTTGCCTCTTTTTCATTCCAAACAAGTTTTGAGACCAGAAAAATGGCCAAAGGATGATAATACTCGTAAGACGCCAAAGAAGTAGCACCCTGGGATGCTATCAAGAACAGAACAATCTTGAAAACAAATAGGCATGGCAACCCTGCACAGTATCGATCAGCGGACTCACCTGGCATGCTTCCTCGACTGGGCGGTCCCTCCATCTCTTTATCAATTCTTCGGCGATAGGGGCAAGTTGGTGCTGCAACGACGACGCACCAAGAGGTCCTATCAAATTCAACCGGGTTGCTGCAGCTATAACATCTCTCATTGTCATGAACATGTACATCCGCTGAGAGACACTGATGTCGAAACCGAGAAGTCCACATATGAGACCGAAGATAGGCGCGTGATGGAAAGAAACAGTGCCTGACCCCAAAAAAGTGTCCCTCATTCTTTTGAGGGATGGAACCTCCTGAAATACAGATGCTGCGACTCTTAGGAGGGCAGATCCTTGAGATGCTGAAGCTTTTCTACTGACTTCATTTGTGAGTGTCGCTTCAAGCAATCTATCTAGCTTGGACCAAGTAATAATGTCTGGGGATTTATGCGCGCAATATACAAAGGGAAGAAGTAGACTGCCAGTATTCTCCAAGACTTGAATGATATATGAATTTAGATCTACAGAATTTGCCACAAAATGAGTTTGGACAGCAGCTTCAAGACCATAAGAATGAGCAAAGCCACCGGTCGGAAGAACCGAATCCACCAGCTGCCACTGATTCCATTGCAGCAGTTCATTTTGCGATAGATCACTCCTACCATTTTCATCGCACTCCATACAGTATCAAACAGAAAGGATGTGTCAGCTGCAACAATGAATAGACATAATTAATAAAAAGTGACACAGCAAAAAATAAAATTGCCCTTTTGTTTCTCTAAAACCATTTTATTAGCAACAAAAATGAATAGATGTAACAAATATGAGAGATAATGACACTACAAAATCTAAAAATTTGCAAACCTCGGTTAATTTAAATTACCATGAGGCTCTCTGTAATTGCCTAACTAGATGCCAGATCAAGCATAGTAAATCTAAAACATACTCAAGTCACAAACGTCTGTAGTGCCTACTATCAGTGCAATTTGTCACTACAATGTAAAGCCAACATTGACAACTATATAAGAAGCATGTGATAACATAAAACATGTTAGGTAAAATCCAACATGCCCAAGAAATGTACAAGGAGTATTCTCAATACACTTAGGCAGTCCCCACTACCTTATATAGATATTATTGATAAACTATGGTATTACAAACATACCATTGAGGCATTACATTTTTACATGAGTCCGAATCTGTGAAGGAATTATTCTAAATGATATATACATTTCATTAATAGAGTATACTATTACAAACACACCCTCATGAGTTATATTTACACATGAATCTCAACATTCCTCTCAAGATGGTTCACATATATTGTAAATTCCCAACTTGTTATAAATGTATTAAACCATAAGCCCTCTCAATAATTCAGTCAACAGATTTGCTAACTTATCATTAGAACTAAGAAGTGACGATCTTATTAGATTGTACTTTCTCTCTAATGAAGTGAATCAATTTTTCTATTTTTTATCCTCTTATGGAATATGAGACTCAAAACGAAATGCATTACATCTTAATTATTACCCAAATGAGTTTGAATGTTACCTAGGGCCACAAGTCTATATTCTACCTCTAACTCGATCTTTCTACAACTATTTACCTCTTTGTCTTTTGGAATATAAGATTGCCCACAAAGAGAGCACAATCATGGAAAGTAGAACATGTTACTTGCGGGAGATCCTGCATGGTCTTTCTAGCCTGCATTTGAGTACCTCACAATCTAGAGATGACCTCAGTCATGGAATACAAAACCTTTTACCTAGAGCACTCTTATGTACTGTGGAAGTTTTATAGCTGACTCCCAATGATCACAACGTGGATTCTCCAGAAACTAACTGATCACTCTAACAATAAATAAAATGGCATGTCTGGTAACTACGAGGTAGTTCAATTTTCCTACTAATCTTGTCTATTTCCTTAAATTAGTCAATGACACCCCTGTCCTCGTATTAATCTCATATTAGAATCTATCAGGGTATCTATTAGTTCAGCCCTCAACATGTGAGTCTATTCAAGTATATCTAGTCCATACTTGAGTCGTGAATAAGATACCTCTCTCTGAAAGAGTAATTCCCCAGAAAGTACTTAAGGTCACCCAAATGTTTAGTAAAAAATGATTAATGAAGCTAATATTTCAGTCATGTAATTTCACAGTGTCAACGTTGGTCATGATACTGCCATCCATATACACAATAAGAAATGATACACTTCTCCAACTAAGAGACAAGATAAAAGACTATAGTTTGAGATACTCCTTTTCATGCCCATATTAAAGGAGAGTTGAACTAAACTTTTCAAACCACAGTCTTAGAAATTTCTTCAGTCCATGCAATGATTTGTTTAGTTTACACACACACACACACCCCTAAGCAACAAAGAGTTGCTCCATATAAACTTTGTAAGAAACAAGAACACCATGAAGAAAGACATTTTGATGTTAGATTAATGAAGTGAATAGTGGAAAGTAGTAACTAGGGATAGAGACATACAAACTGAAGTGATCTTAACCACTAGAGAAAAAGTATCTGGTAAACAACAGCATAAATTTGCATGTACCTTTCGCAGCCAAACAAACTTTGAGGCGATCTACAAAAACCATCTGGAGGAGTTGAGATTCCTCTTTACAATGAGTTTGCCTGTGAACTTGTGTGGGCTGGTCGAGTACTAAGTTGACCGGCATTGGCAATGTGAAACAAGTGACTAGATGAGAAACCATGCAGTAAATAGCGTGTATCCTTAATATGCCCAAACCTTCAATAGTACACTTAGCTCTGTTCTGTCCTCTAAAACAACCACCTCTACCTTGCTGTCGACTCCCACAACCACTCTATAATCCATTGAAGATGAGTCAACCACCAAAGCGACTCAATCTACTTGATGATCAAAATAGAGTCGATCAATAATTGAGACATGCAACATCCGCACGTATACATTTGTGACCTCACCGAGACTAAAAAAGTGAAGATAATGGTAAGTAATCTATCAATGTGTTTCTATATCTCCCAGACATTCAAGGTGATTGGAAGGATATCTCTAAAGTTGCTCATGGTAGTTTGAAAATAAACAACATGAGTAGTCATTTTGTGTTTCCCTGGTGTAGCTGAAATAGACTACCAATGACATCACAAGCAGTCATCACTGCCAAACAACTCACATTAACTAACCAAACATGGGACCCAACAACCCTTAACATGAAATAATGATCACTAACATGGCTACCTGGCCAAAGGCCTTGTATTGTCTTAACAGTGCGATAAATATCTGCATGCATGTCTTATACACAATTATGAGTTAAACTTGTTCATACAAGGCTACAAGTTTTATGTACATTGGATATTCTAGCATGTATCAACAGTACACAAAGTCTACATGAATATACTCATGACTTCATGTAAATAATACTCTTATCAATCACACGATATGTGTCAGCTAGCATAAAGAACATGTATAATCAATCTCTATGGTTATCATGTCAATTATTAAGTTAACACAATTAGCATATTTGATCACGAACTAGTTATGCATGCATAATCATGATCTTAACAAATTACAATTACATAACATGGTTTGGATTCACATGATCATATTTTTCACACTAATGACTTCCATTATTCAGACTCTTCCGTTCCATACCTGTGTTTAAGGAGGCTGGGCGGTGACCCATTGTCAAATGGCATGTAGAGAGTCAGACACAAAGCTTATAGCAAACAAAGGATGAGGCACACGAGAGTGGAAATCATGGGAAAAGAAACAAAAGAACCCTAAAATCCTTTCCAATGTGAACCAAACCGTTCAACTATAGAGTACTTGATTTGATATGATTCACTCCTGATTTGAAACTAAGGCAAAATCAACTTAATCATCATCTATTGGGCCAACAAAAACTCAAATAGAAAATAAATGGAGTTCGAAACATCAAAATTAGACTCTAAAAACTCTAACTGACCTTATTAAACCCCACTTTCTATTAAATTTCACTAAGCAACATCTCTAATTCCTCAATCAACCAATATGTTTAGTATTAGCAAAATAATTTTAGTGATTTCAGGCGAATATTAATTAATTTATATTACAGATCCATCCATCTTTGTCCCTCCATACCTATATCAGATATCAACACTGGAAAACCAATACTCCAATTGGGCATTCAATATCCCAATTGATCACAAGTAAAATATTTAGAAATAGCATCTTCGACATAGATATAAACCTGTCACAATACTTAGCGAGCGAACTTCCACTGGTTGCGTTTCGCCGACGTAGCGTTGAGGCGGAGGCGGCGATGGGATGAGGAGAGACTGATCGGCGCCGTCGCGGAGGTGTAACAAGGCGAAAACAGAGAAGAAGAAGAAGAAGAAGGGCGGAGCTAGGTCACGACAGTGACGCCACATGCTCGCAACGCTTTTGG
Organism: Zingiber zerumbet; assembly: GCA_037833815.1. Taxonomy (NCBI): domain Eukaryota; kingdom Viridiplantae; phylum Streptophyta; class Magnoliopsida; order Zingiberales; family Zingiberaceae; genus Zingiber; species Zingiber zerumbet. The sequence goes on from JBBMJZ010400243.1 coordinate 8,507, forward strand.
CGAACAGCCCCCGGAATTCTCCTTATTCTCCATCTTCTTCAAAAGTTGGACAAAGAAATATATATAAAGCATAGCGGGTTAGTGGATTCAACCTGTTTTGAATCTGTCAGATTTTGAGTGATTCAGGGCGGACCGGGTTAAAAAAAAAAGTAGGCAGGGCAAGTACCGATTTAGGATTTTTTTTTTTATTTTTTTTTCTGATAGGATAAGTTTTAGGATTGTTAAATCCGGTCTGAATCCGTCTTATTGTCATCTCTAATTTATTCTTTTATTATTTTTCTTTCCGTCCAAGTATACAAGCCCTAAATGCACTAATTATATCAGAGTAAAATATTAATTCCCGACAAATATATGCTCTTAAAAATAAATTTCTCCCACCGATCAACTATAAAATAACTTCATGGTTTACGTTTCTTCTCATAATTTAAGAATGGACTCGGAGAGATTTTAATATAATTTTAAATTTTATAATAAAGATAAATACTATCATAAACATATACATTAATTTGTTGTTATGGTAGTTTTATAATATATTTTAATTAAAAATTTTAAAAAAACATAATCCATGACAAATTTATAAATAATTTTATTCATAAGTTATTTATTAATTTTAATTATAAATATTGATGAGCTAAACAAATTAGCCCAAGTATTTTTATTTGTATATATGTTTTAATATGAAAAAACATATAAGTAAATTATTATCAAGCTAATTATCATATAAATTCATAAATATTATATTCATTATTATAGTAACAAGGAGATGAGTTAAGTGTGTATTGATCATTATTTGAATTAGTAGTTATCCGTGATTTACTTTCTGAATAAACTGTGAAGGATGTTTAGCATGAGCACTGTCACCTTCTACCACCGGGGCAATGAGTAAGTGAATGATAGATAAGTAATAATAATATTTGGCAATAAAATGATAAATAAAGTTCCCTTCTTTTAATTGAGAGACTATTGGTACGTAGTTTGATCCAATCCACAAGTTAATTGAATACTTGATGAATAGACTATTTTTATTCCAGTAATAATTGATTAAATATATCTTTAAGTTAACTAGAGGATTGAACATTCGATCGATTTGATAAGAGTTCTAGTTAATTATATTGGTGATATGATCATTAGCTTTCAACAATAATATTTGTCTTATTCGAAGGCATTGGACTAGACTAGAGAAAGATAAAAGTGGTGGTTAGGAGTCATTATTAATTCTATATAAGGTCTCGTGGAGCTTTGAGTATCAAAGGTTACATTAAAACATTCCTAATTCTCCTTAAACAAAGTGCTTGAGTTGCTCAAAGCTTTTGAAGTCTTGGACAAGGCAAAGGTTTTAACTCAAGTTGTTGGTAGTATCTGTTAAATTAGCTTCGCATTTCATTATATCTTGAGAGGAGAGTTTTACCCTAAACATCTTATGTTATATGTTGAAATTGTAGGAGATTAATACTCCCAATGTCTCTTATGGTTAGAAATGCTTAGGTATTCAAATGCTTCCATACTTTATTCACTTGGAAATTGCCGAATCAATCTTACGGAAGTTTTCCATCTGCCACAGGATAAATTCGGAAAGTGTAAATGGATCCAAGGGGACAGTCCAGCACCATAAGTGATTCGAGCGTTGTAGACATTTATTCAGCATGTGTGAGAATCAAACCCTCATTTGCGCTACATCACACCATAAGTGTTGGCGCAGCGATACCAGCAAAAGGAGGGTGAATTGTCTCTAAAAAAAAAGTCTCTTTCTCGATCCTTTGATTACATTAGACTAGCACAATAATAATAATGAATTAATTGAACAACTAAATAAAAGAAAATAAGAGGACAATTCTATTTACTTGGTTATAACCTAGGTGATTGTTAATCTAAGCTGTTGAAGAAAGCTCCACTATAATTCTCCTTTGTTGTAGGCGGAGAATCCTTTTACAAAAGTTGATAGCTCAAAAGAAAGGCTAGGAAAGTGTACAATATTTGTTGTTCAAGTTATTGAATATTTCTTAGTTTTAGGGGTTTTTTTATAGCCCTTGGAAAACTCTATCCGTAACTTGAATGCACCTTCAAGATGGTCCAAGGCACCTTTCATTAGTTAAGTTTTATCCGTTGAGCATAAAACTCTATCTGCGGCTAACGGCTACTAGAAGGAGCCTTCAAGAGCTGGAAGGCGTCTTTGCACTGTTCATCGAAAGACACATTCTAGCCATGGAAGACACCTTTAAAGTGGCAGATCAGCTCCTTACTGGTTGATCTTTTCACGTGGGTAATTCTCTAGCTAATCGGAGTTGAGCTCACTCGAACCCAATTCTTACCTTCTTCTTGAGCAAGCTTCCTCCTCGGCTTCTTGTCCCTTGGACCACCACGCACGTCCTTCTCATCCTCCTATGTACTCTTCTGCAATATCTCGTCGGATGCACCAAGCACGTCAACTCCTTTCCTGTGCCATCCTTCTTGCTAGCTGAGTCTTCCGCTCAACTTCTTGTATTCTTAAGCTCCTGCATACTTAGACACAAGGATCAAACATAATAGGACCTAATTGAACTTGGTTGATCACATCAAAACTACCTCAAGGTACTTACAATCTCTCCCTTTTTGATATGCATCAACCCAAGTTCAAGTTAGGATTAAAAATGCAATAACATAACTAAAGTAGATAACAAATTGCTTACAAAATTAGTAAAAAATCTAAATCCAAAAAAATTCTAACTCCCCTTGAACTTGTACTTATTTTTCCCCCTTTGATCACATCTAAAAAAAAGGAAAAATATAATAAAGTCTTAAACAAATATTTTTAGGGATACATAACATACATTACTAGTAGGCTAATATTTTTCAAAAATAATTTTTAAACGTATTTCACTATTTTGTTTTTAATTGATCTTGTCCGAGAGTTGAGTCAACGGACGTTGGGGACGTAGCACTCTCTGTTGTCTCCGACTGACGACGTGGACCTTCGGCGAACCTGCAAAGAAGCCGGGTCGAGAAGGGGTTCCCGGCGACGACCCTCTGACGCTCAAGTCAGGCGAGAAGAAACTGAAGAAGAGTAACGAGGCAAGGAGCTACAATAGATGAGAATGCATACCTCCGTCGAAGTCTGGGGGTCCATATATAGGACCCCTGGGAGGTGCGTGAACGTTCCTCGAGGCGTGCACACTTTCCAAGACATACCTCAAAATGGATGTATCAGAAAAGCATGTCTGACGTCATTCCGCAACCGTCCGAGCATATCTCTGACATAACAATGGAAACTTCCACCGTACGATTCTCTGTCTGATCCAGCCGCCGACCATGCTGTCCGTCGGCGGCACTTGTCTCGAGAAGGATATCACCAGTTGTTCCCTTCGTCCTTTTATACACCTTTTGTCCGTTACCAGCCCGAGCGAAAGAGGCGCTCGAATCCACTGGCGTACCGGACTGTCCGCTCGGTCACACGATCGGACGGGAGTGTCACCTCCGTTGGTTCGCTGCTCGTCCGAGTGGACAAGTCGCTCGGCGCATCAACTTTCTTAAACGAGGCATTCTCATTGTCGGTATCCTTTAATTACCAATCTGGCCTTATACTTATCAATTGTGTCATCTGACTTTATTTTTTCTTAAAGATCCACTTGCAACCTAGTGGTTTACTTCTCGAAAGAAGATTCACAAGTTCCCAAGTGTGATTTTATAAGATAGAGTCTATCTCAGATGCAATTACCTCTCTCTAGTGAGGTCCATCAGAAGATCCTACAGCTTCTGAGTAACTTCGGGGTTCACTTTCCAACATGATAGTGATAAAATTTGATCCATAGGATTTTTCTACCCGAGCTCTTTTGCCCCGTTTAAGCTCAACCTCCACTGGTTCCTCATTATCATCTTCACCTTGTGTTTCATATACCCGCTTTGAGGAGCTAGCATGCTCTCAGGTCTTATACGGAAACACATACTCGAAGAACAAGATATTTCTCGATTAAATTATTGAGTTCTTGTGTATCTCTGGTATTTATGATTCATACACAAAAAATTGATACGCATTGCTGTTCTGTGCATATCCAATAAATATGCAATCAATTGTATTTGATCCTATCTTAATCATTTTCAGATCAGACACCAACATTTTGGCAAGACGTCCCCATATTTATAAATATTTATAGGATGATTGCCTTCCATTCCACAACTCATAAGGGTTCTTATTTATTTTTTTCTGGGGCACCTTATTTAAAAGGTAATTAGCAGTTAACACAGCTTCCGCCCACATGAACTCTAGCAGTCTAGAGATTAATAAAAGAGTATTTATCATCTCCTTTAGAGTTTGATTCTTACGCTCAGCAACTACATTTTGCTGAAGAGTATAAGGAGCTGTTGTTTTATATTTGATTCCATGTTCAGCACACAACTCAGTGAACGGTGATACATATTTACCGCGTCGATCACTTCGAACCACCTTGATCTTTTTATTAAGTTAGTTTTCAATCTCATTCTTATAGAGAGTAAATTTTTCTATAGCTTCATTCTTACTTTTGAGAAAATACACATAATAGTATTTTGAGTTATCATCTACAAAAGTGATGAAGTATTTATTTCCACCACATGTGGGTGTATCTTTGAGGTCGTACACATTGGTGTGAATTAGCCCGAGTGATTCGTTGCTTCTTTCAAGATGTTGAAAGGATGACCTTTTCATTTTTGCTTCAACACAAATCGGGCTAATTCACACGGATTTGAACCCGCAGGGAGTTGTAATAAAAGGTTGTCTTACTATTATCCCTATCTAATTGGAAATCAGAATCCGTGTAACCCACAGGGAGCAAATTATCTGCCTGGTAAACTAGCATATAATCCCTAATCCTTTTTAGGTACTTTAATATATACTTTACGACAGTCCAATGTCTTTGTTCTGGGTTACTTTGATATCTGCTAACCATGTCCACGGCAAAACCGATATCCGGTCTTA
>JBBMJZ010400250.1:0-13432 GCA_037833815.1 Zingiber zerumbet
CCACTCTGCAATATGATTTGTACTGTTCCATATCGATGCATATTATACACTAAAACTAAAAATTTATTTGTTTTAATTGTTTTTTGATTTTTTTTATTTCTCATAAGAGTGATATGTGATGGTGCCAATTTCAGCTCTTTACTGGTCCAAAAATGAGATTTTCTAACCAAAAATTTAAATGCTTCTTACATTGAAAAGCAGTTAATTTCAACTATACTGTGATAATACAACAGCAAACTATGGGTATTATTTGAGGTTGAAAACATGAATTTGTTCTGCTACTGTAGTATATATCATTGCTAGTTGATGACCTAGACTTATAACAAATGCAGTTATGGTCCATGCTCAATGATCTTTGATATTGTTTTGTGCTGTCTGCCAGGGTTTAACATACCTGTCAACAAAATTTATCTAGTGTTGGGGCTGAAATATATGGTACAGTTATGAAATTTCATAAAAGTCTTGTTGTAAAGAGACTACTTCAATCTACACAAATGTTGGACTTTGATTTATTGGCTTGATGTGCTGATTAGATTGCATAGTCTTTTGTCGTTCAAATTTCCACAATGTCTTGGAAATCTTTACTTGACATATTAGATATATTTATGTCAAGTTGGAGGGAGCCGTTCATTCAAGCCATCCAATACACATATTTGTTCTGATATTTCATGGATAAAATCTGCTTGTATATGTATGATTAATTTTGGAATTCTAATTTTTACAATTTTTTTTGTCTAAATGCTATATTCACAATCATGGATTATCTGATTTCTGTCTAGGCACTTCTTCTCAATCTTTTAATATTGTTATTATGCTACCTGAAACCTTGTTTATACTCTATTTTCATGCCTTGTGCCATATACTTTATTCTCCAATTAATTTTAAGATATTGACCTTGTTTCACATATAGGTCTTGTTTAGTAGGCCAATTCGCTGGATTTTAGCACTACATGGTGAAACAGTTTTGCCTTTTTCTTTTGGAGGAGTTTCAAGGTTGGTAATTTTTTGGTAGAGACAAAAACCAATCCATTTCTTTTCTCATTCCATTTGCTGTCCTTATCTGGTATTTTAGCTTCTATCTAGATAAAATAAAATAGTTTTTCCATTTTACTTTGGAGTTCTGTTGTAGGTAATTTTTCATAGAAACAAAAGCCTAACTGTTCTTTCTCATTCTGTTACTATGCTTATCCTGTATTTCAGCTTCTATTTTATCTTCATTTAGTAATATTCAGCATTTACTATTCCAAGTTAGATGATTTTAATGATTTTGTTTAATCATTGAAAATTTCACTTGTCGCTTTAACAACTATGCATTGGACATTGATTAACAGTTGTATCAAATTTCTCCTTGACCTTATACTAGGATCACCATGAACAGAAATCTCAAGTCACATTGCTATTGAGATTTACTTTTCCATGTGATTACTAGAATATGGGATTAAGCAACTTGTGATTTCTATCTATGATTGAGAGTGATTTCACAAATTTACCGTGCAGTTTCATGGTTATTTTGGTTGTAGAAGGGGGCCATCTTGGTTGGAGAAGGTTTTGTCTCATTGACTCACGAAGGAATCATTGTTAGCTCATAGAGGAATCAATTAGATGAACTTAGAGGATGGAATCAGGTGATCATGTGCATGGTTTTAGCTCCTACTTGTGCCGATCTTGAGACCATTGTCACTGATTTGAACACCAATGTCCACATCACAGTATGTGAAAGTCATTCATGGCCTTCAGTGTTGTGAGTCTGCAGAAGTCGTGGATGGGCCTCAGTATCTAACTCATGAGTGCTAATAAACTATTATAATTTATAGCAAATAATTTACTTAATAAACTTGTTAATATATAAACTTTAACATAGTAAATAGGGTGTAATAAATTATGTGTTAATTTATTTATTATAAATTATTGAACAACTTAATTACTGTTAGTAATATGTAGGTATGCTAAGCTACTTAGTAATTAGGGTCAAGATAATTTACTGTTAAATATTAATTGTGTAATTATTTTACTTGTATTATTTTTTATAGCAAATATTTACTTGTAACTGTCACTAAATTATAATTATAAGTCGACTGTTAGCAAATAAAAAGTAAATAATCAATTATAACTATCAATATATAATTATAATACAAGTAAATTATAATTACTAAGTAGATAATCATAGTAAAGTAGTTAATTAAAAGTTACAACTTATACTAAGTAAAGTTAATCATGTTATCATCAATAATTGAATTAATAAGTTAATCATGTGATCATCGATAATTGAATTAATAAATATCAAAATGATATTAACACAATACTATATGGCACCAAAACTATAGGAACTCTGGCAAGTTTAAGATTTGACCGTGTGAATCAATGTACAAAAATCTCATACAATCTAGTTTAAGATTCGACCATCGTGGTATTTTAAATTGTTCAGTCAATTGCTTGTCATCCCTTGCAATTCTTTCTTAATTCATTGCAACTGAGTCCTTTTGACTGTAAAAGTGTTGGAAAACAAATGTTTGTGTCTAGGTTGACTGAAAATAAACATTGTAATAGAGTCTCTCTTTGTATTATGAAATTGTAAAAGCTTTGTGTTACTAAAATTACTTGTCAATTTATCTCCTTTGCAGATTGGTTATAATTTGGTCTAATTGTTCTTTGTTGGCTATATAACTCTTTTGATCTTAGAAACCTTGAACCAAATAATTTCACGTTTTTTTTGTTTGTTGATGTTGTTTTTATTGTAGACCTTAGAACCATTGCTTTGTGGAAACCTACTTATTTTCTTTTTATTTTCCTATTGATAGTGGGAGGCAAACATGTGGGCTTCGGAGTTCGCACTCGGCCATACTTGAGGTAATGCAAATCTTTAAGATCTCTAATTTCAAATACCTTTTATTCTAACGATTGTATTTTTGATTTAACGAACCATGGGGAACTCTTTGAGGAATGATTTGCTCTAGTGTGATTTATTGAATATTTATTCCTCTTCTAACACAGTTTTATGTGTGCTTTAGTAGCAGTTGTTTGGCAATTTTGTTCTTGTTGTTTCCTGTCTTTCCTAGAATAGTAATTTAAGCTTAGATGATAAATCTGTAAAATTTTAAAAAATATCTTTACTTGAGGTCTGATATTCATTTACCATCATCTTTATGCTGCTCTTAATGGTGATGAGAAGGGATGGGAGAGACGAATGAATAACATGGTTCTTTTCTTTTTGTCTCATCCTGATCTAAAGCTAAGCTGATCTCGGTGTTATGAACTGAATCCGTAGAAAGTCATCCACAAGTTTCAGCAATTTGTTACTACCTTATTCATCCACTTTCTTTCTCTCTTCATACCACCTTTGTTTAGCTCATTGCCATGTAAAACTTTTACATGAATGCCCTAAAAAAATTGCAGAACCTTTTACTTGGTTCCTATCACGAAATGTTCTGTGTTTATAATTTACATAAGGACTGTTCCACTCTTCTTTCATAAAAATGCAACATCAATTACTTGGAATGCTGAGAGTTGCAATGATAGAATGTTCTGAATGATTGATGAAATAGTTTCTGGATATTTTAGATTACAATGTAGCAAGATTTATGCTTATCTGTGCACAATATAACATTTATAGCATTATGGCATCATTTAAAGTTTTCAAGCTGTCTTGCTTGATATTTGTAGAATTATCACGAGTAGTTGCATTCCACTTATCTTAACGCAACACGGAAGAGGAACTTGGCACCTTTCAGGCATCTTCTCCGATGTCTTTTCTATGCTTCTGCAGAAATGTTAACCCTCAATATTTGACCTCTTCCAATTCTCTTTGGGAGAAACAAATGATCTCAGAAGTTGAAGATTGACATTTTTGTGCAGAAGTGACAGCGAAAGAGTTCAGGAGGATGCAGGATGTGAGGAAGAGAAAGTCATCACTTGAGAGTGGTGAGCTAGGGTTGTCGATTTAATGGTGAATACGATTGGAAAGTTGACAATTTTGTGCTTCAAATGGTGCCGAGCTGATGGGTGGAATATGATCACAGATTGTGAAGGGATTACTGAAATAGAAATAGAAATGATGAGCGGGATATGATCACAGCTTGTGAAGGGGTTACTGAAATAGAAATAGAATGGCATCTTATGGCAAAACAAGATGAAAGTTCTTCTTTTCCCCCTTCTTCGGCCTTTTTCCTCCTGTGTTGCTGCCACAGCTGCTTTAGGTTGGAAACTAACTGACCTCCTCTTCCTTCTTCTTCTTCTTCTTCTTCTTCTTCTTGTATACTAGGTCATCACACTTTGATCAATTCTGACCCGTGGCATCTGTCATCACCTTTGGCAGGATCGAAGCTTGTTGTGGTAACCTTAATCAAGTGTCGTTTGTCTCATTGTTGTGTTGAACCGATTAAAATTGTCATTCTTGATTGGATTTTGGTTTCATCTGTTGTGTTTTCTGTACATTGTTCTTCAATGACTTCCTTTTTTTTGGCCTGACTTAACAAAGAGCTAACTTGAACGCTTTTCTTATCTCAGATAGAAAGTGCAGAGGCATACCTGCATAAGATGAGGGAAGCTGGCATCTTGGTTAATATGAAGGTATATCTCGGTTGTTTATTTAACTTGCTATATTATTAAGAAATATGGATCTAAATAACAAAGACATTTACCAGGAAGCATGTGCATCCTGGGCACTGTTCAGCTTACTGGTTTCATAGGTATAACCAAAAGGGCAGCCCGGTGCATGAAGCTCCCGCCATGCGGGGTCCCGGGGAAGGATCCTACTCAGTTTTACTATGCTTTTTGCAAGAGACTGTTTCCAGGATTCGAACCCGTGACCTTTAGGTCACAAAGCAACAACTTTACCGTTGCGCCAAGGCTCCTCTTCCAATAAAGGGCAGCCCGATGCACGAAGCTCCCACCATGCGGGGTCCTGGGGAAGAATCTGAAATAAATGTTTTTTGGCTTGAAATTTTTAACCCAAAATCAAAACTGTTTGGGATGAAACCAAACCAAAGATTTTGGTTGGGTTCAGGTTTGATTTGTTTAAACTGAAATTTTTAATTAAAATATATACAAACCAAGTACATACTCACTACTAAACCACTTACAATATTCAATTTAATAACTAATAATCATTTTAGTGTTGCTAATCATCCTAAACACTGAAAAGAATAAAGATAATAATCAAATAGATACTAAATATTATGGTTAATGTGGTTTAAAGAGGATATTTTTATGTAAATAATTACTAGTCACTAATCAGTTTGGTTTTGGCTTATTAGTTTCTCTAGGATGTAAATTGAAACTAATTGAACCTGAAAAGGTCGACTACTTTCCAACCCCCCGAACCATGAAGCTGAATTTTTAGGCTACGTTCAGTTTACTGATTTGGTTGGCTCTAGATTTGCCCACCCCTAATGTATTAGATGCAATGCCTAATAATTGGGGTGTCTAGGGTTATTAGGAAAAAATTGTTGGATGGAGTTGCAAGACATGCATAGTTACAAGCAACCTCTGAGTAGGTATTATCATGGCACTATATACTGCACATATTGTATTTTTATTATTTTGGGGACAAGTTGGTGGATGTACAGTCCAATGTACCAAAAATATACAGCAATGCAGAATTCTTACAAATGCATCTTGTACAGTATTAATTTGACATATGTGTCATATTTGATTTGACTCAATTTTCTCAGACTTCTATCTCTAAAATCAATTAGTTGATAGATTATCAACAGCTGTTAGTCCCAAGTTGAATATTGTTCAATCTGAAACTTCTGGTCATATAGTTGCTTGTGTTTTCCTCATCCTATATCTAGACTATTCTATTATTAGATAGGCAAATTCTGCCGCCTAATAAGTAGATAAAGGACAGCTATCCTTGTTTGGAGTGTCTTACACTAAATTAAGATGTTTATCATGTTCTATGATTTTTAATTGCAGGAACGGAAAGAAAAAATTATATGCGATGCTGACTCATTAGCTGCAAGTGTTAACAGCAATGCAATAATGCAAGACAGTTTAGTTGAGGAGGTATCAATTGACACTTTTATTTGGTCTCAAGAATTAATTTAGTATATTTGCAATATCTAAATATCTTCCCACCAGGTTGTGAACCTTGTGGAGGCTCCTGTTGCTATACTTGGTAAATTTGATGAATATTTCTTGGAGATTCCAAAGGACATATTGATTATGGTAACCTGTGTTATTCTGCTTCCAGCATTTTACATTCTTCTCCTAATATAATTGTTTATTTTATGTTGATTGTCCAGCATGAAAGAATGGCTTCTATCTTAATTTTTATGCTTTTTTTTTTTTAAAATAATCTATGATTTTAAAATTTCTTCTCAGTGACAAATATCTGAGACAATTCAAGAAATGAAAAACAAATATCACTGAAGTAATCACTACATTGCTTCTTGCATATGTAATAATCTTTAAAAATTCTGGCAGAAAGGTTACCCATTACAGAGATGATAAAGGAAGGCAAGCTGAGTTTGTTGATAATGTGTTCATAGACTAATTAGAGGTACCAATTAGAAGGTCCCTTTGATTGCAGAAAATGTATTTCATTTATATTTTTCTAGTTTCCTGATGTTTGGGGGAATGGAAAACCATGGCCAACAACAACAAAAAAATGCTAATCAACTGAAAATGTCATTTTGGGAAAAATAACTTCTGCTCAAAACGAGCGGAAGTCATTTTCCCTCAGCTTAGTTTGATGTCGAAGCTGAGTCAATTGTTGCTGTGGGTGAGGGCCTTGGGGTGACTTTTAATGGGGCTAGGGTCATTGGCATTTTCGTTGCTTGGTAGTGTTAAGAGGCAGTGTTCTATGGAGGCGCAACTAATATGTTGCATAAATTGAGATGGGAGATGGACTACCCTGGGATTTTCTAGTGGGGCCTAGACATGGTTGATGGAGTTGTTTTTGAGGATCACCATGGTTGATGGCATCAGAAACCCCAGATGCCCTGGTGGGGGATGCAGAGCAGGCAGTCAGATCAGGTGGTGAGCCAATATAGGAGGGAGGAGAATCAACGTTTTCATTGTTATCCTAGAAATAGAGATGCTCAAGACCACCAAAAACCATTTTGAGGCTGAAGTGTGTTCATCGTCATCCTAGAAATAGAGATGCTTGAGGCCAGCAACAACCATTTTGAGGTTGAATCTGTGGTGAGTTCCTTTGCTTCCTGCAGGGGTAGAAGTAGTGGTACTGTGAATTTTGGAGCCGAGGAAAATATATATTCTCTGTAAAATTTTCCTTTGAAAACATATTACCCATATAAGTTATTTTCTGCAAAACAAATGGACTCATAGTATGATCTGTGAGATAGTGACATGTTGGCTACTTCCCTTCATATGCTGTATTTCCCTCTTTTTTCTGTTCTGTATATTTCCTATATCAAAAGTGGAGTGTTTGAGAGTTGTTGCCCTTCCATGAGTTTTAGCATTGTTGTGCATGCAACAATCAAGTACCATGTTAACCAACAGGTAACCAGTGTTTCTTACGAAATGTGGCAAGAGGCGATTCGCTCGCCCCCAGTGCCTCCATCAACCCATCCTTAGGCCAACACAGAGGAGGTAAATCACGGGTGACTACTAGCCATTAGTGCAAGTGGCCAAGGCATGGGGGAGGGCAAGCGCATAGGTCTCATAGCTTTGAGTGTTTCGGTCAATGTCCACTTGGTTTATTCACTCTTCCTTGGCTCATTCCTCAATATATCATCTGTGTCAAATAACACCTTCATTCCTTCATTCCTTCATCAAATCTTCCTCGTCTTGTAAGATGATGGTCAAATGGATCTTTCAATTCTTCTGTCAATTGTGCAATAGAAGTCACATTTAGGAGGTGCAAACCAACTTCTCTTTGCACTTTTATTGAGAACAGCACTCTTGAGATGAACTGTGCATATAACAGCAATTAATCATGCTGCAATAATAATTCCATGATTGAAAGCATACATCAAATACATGAATATTAGCAGCCGATGAGACTAACACTCTAATCTCAAATATTCATGTGATATTCATATCAAAGAATGTATTCACAGAGGTTACTTGAAATCAAAAGAATGTCTAATCAAACAGTCAACAGGAGCAAAAAGTACTGTGTTTTTGAATGGCTACCCTTTGCTTTTTAAGCTAAATTATTGCCTTAACCTTCATCAATTCATGGATATGGATATTTACTAGCCCAAACTTGTTTTATATAATCCTGTTGGATCAACACCTCAAGTCATAACCAATTTCACCCACTCACTTTCTCTTCTCCTTTTTCCCATCTGTTTCTGTTTATTGCTCACAATGGACTGCTTGGTGATCAAATCACTGCTAGGTCCATCAAGCTAGAGGCTTATCAGATCCTCCCACGTCTACTCATTTCCTCACCGCCTCTAGCTTTAACAAAGTATTTGTAAGGATTCACAGAAAAGAAAAAACAACTCCAATGAATGAATCTTGATAGAAACAAAATATTATTACCTTGGAAACAAAGGAAAGGTCTCTGATCCTAGCTCTCTTGCTAGTTTTCCTATTTGGAGATGTTCAGACATTCTAAGAATTTCCTAAATGCTTCTTAGGTTGCTGAAGAAGCAACCCTCAATCTTTCACCAACATTGCATTTGAACCTCTTTCTCTCAATTTAGAAATAAGGGTTCATGTTTCCATAGATATCCCTCAACCTCATTAAAACACTGCTAGAACTTATGCCCTCATGTCCATAATAAATTCAAATAAACTGAATCATGATTTTTTAAATTAGAAAAAATGCTGCAGATGAGAATAAAACATCAAAAAAAGGGGATGCCTCATTTTTCTGTTTCTAGTCTTTGTCTAACAGTTATGTAGCTAGTCATTTGGCAACATATTGCTATAAGTTGCTCACAAGTGAAAGTGGACCTTCTGAAATATGTTGGTTCACCTATTGGCCCCTGCATGGACTTTTAAAGTTTCAGTCAATACCTAAAGGTACAATATGGAATTTCAAACACTGATCATGTATGATATTTTGTGATTATGGTATTCTTTAGTTTTTTGTCAGTTAAGTAATATGTTGAGCAAGAATATGTAAATTCTTGTATCAGGTAATTATCTATATTTTATCGTGTAGGTCATGCAAAAGCACCAGAAGTATTTCCCCTTGATCAGCCAACATACAGGAACTTTAATGCCATACTTCATTGCTGTAAGCTTTCTTATTGATCCTCCAAGCATTTTGCAAACTAACCCCATTTAGTTCTGCATGCTGTATTGCTTCCCCTGTATCTTACATTTATTTATTCTTCTTATAGGTTGCAAATGGACTAATTGATGAACAAGTAGTTCGGAAAGGAAATGAAGCTGTACTAAGGTATGCTTTGGTTGAGGACATTTCTTGAACTTGAACCAAATTAATCTGGCATCAAAGTAAATCAGATAACCTTGCAGCTTGGCTGACTATTTTTCATTAATGAAAGTCTGTGGTAATGGCGTCCCATTGTTTGTTTTGTGGATCCTCTGTGAAGTTTCTTCATCTTTTTATGTTCTTACTTAAGAAAGTGCAATACGATTTACTAAAGTCTTACATGATATGGTCTGTGACTTATTCTGTTTCTCAAATTCTTCAGTCAGATCCCTGACACTTTTTTCAATCAAAGAAAGGAAACAACAAAATAAAGAAAGAGGGTAGGAAAAAAATCCTAGAAAAAGATTATGATTTTTTTTTGTTTCCTTTGATGGAAGGAAAAATAGTGGATTTTTTTAAAAAACTTTATTTGTTAAAAACTAAAAAAAACATAAACAAAATTTTTAAGCACAAATTTCAGCACCATTGTGTGAAAGTGAGTTTTCCACCCAAATAAGAAGGAAGCAATATAAAGGAAAGCCAAAGAAAATTTTCTTTATGCTTTTCCTTTCCTCTAGTTTTTTCTCCTAAGAAAACTGAGAGAAAGTGGAGCTGGGAAAAATTTACGGTCATTCTATTTTCTTCTTGGTTTTCTCCCCCCACAGGAAACACACGTTAACAGTTTTCCATTGTATCAAGCAATTGTAGCAATATACCTTGTTTTTTTTTTCTTTTGTCTTGCAGCTCTCTTATTTATTTTTCCTCCCACTTCATCTTTGGATCTTTCAGAGAAAAGCCAGTCTGTTGCCAGTGCCAATTTATGCTTGCATAAAACTTTAGCAAATCAATATGTGGAAAATCATTTCCTACTTGCACTGACCACTTGTGAACACTATGGCCCCAGTCTTGTTCATCCCATAGTTTTTTTTTTCCTGTTGAAGAAACAGTTATGTAATTGCAAATCTAAATTGCACTTCTATTAATAAGTAATTAATAGGATTCCGTACTAAGTTTGCAGAATAGGAATGGATTTTGATATCTGTATAGGATGGCCAAAAAAAACAAAGGATGAGCGTATTGGTGGAATTAGTGGGATCAAAACAGTAGAAAAACTTTAATGAAAGTGAAAAGTAAAATTATTTAATAACTGAAATAAAAAATTGTGATTTACAATGCATTTCTTTCCTAAACGTGAATTCAAAGACTTAATAATTTTGGATTTAATATAATTTATTCTGAATTTATTCAATAGCTCGCACTATTATGTTGTTAAGAATTAATGCTAACAAAAAGTTAAGATAATTGAGATGAGAATGTTATGATGGATATGTGAAGTTACAAAAAGAAAAAAGATATTATTATTTGAGTACAATTAGGTGTAGCACTAGTGGATGATAAAATAGATTGAGAAAGTATAAATATGTGTACAGATGACCAATAGATTCTATAGTACAAACATTTTTAAAAACGTCCAATAGATTTGTTTAAAATTTTATTTTGAGTTGGGTTTAGTCCGTGGTCGAAATGAAACAGTTGCATGTCGTTTCATATCGTGCCAACAAACGGTGTTAGTCTCTCCTTGGTGAGGAGTAGGAGGATGAGAAAGAAGAAGAAGAGGGACACTTAACTAAAGGAGGTGTCGTGGTGTTAGGCGAATTGCAACAAGGACACAATTTATGAAGGATGAGGCCGTAGCGATAGGGCAATGGCTAGGACTAGGACGCCCTCAGCTCGGTCGAACAATGGACTCAGATGAGTAGACAAAGGATAGTCTGACTACTCGTTTGTAGACATATTTGTGAACAAAGGATAAACTCGCGGATGAACTCACAAATGACGATTAAACTAAGGCATGAATTCACAAATGGTGGATTAACTAACAGATGGCAAACAAACTCATAGATGACGGATTTCCTTGTGAACAATGGATAAACACATAGATGAATGAAGAGCTGACAAGTATTCCTTACATACTAGGAATTTTAAATGTTGGTCAACTAAAGTGAAAGGTATAGGAATGGAGGGAACCAAATAAAACACTAGTCAATCTAATGCAAACTTATTGAATTAATTTGAATATTATTAGTAATATGGCATTGCATAGAGCTCAATAAAGATGTAGCTTGTCCCAATGATTTTTACTATTTAATTAAAATATGAACTATGATATGAGAAAGATTATTTGTCATGTCTGATGGTTCAAAGACCATCAATAACAGTTATATTCATAAAACCGTTAATGGTATACCATATTAAAATTGTTTAATATCAAATTAATATTGCATTGTATCATTATTGGACTGATATATATTGAAGTAACAACCCTGACCAATAAAAAATTATTATTAAATAATATCATATTTTTGTTAACAATAAATGAAAACTTTTGAATCTTAACTTCCCTATAATATTAATACATATTAAAAAATAATATTATTGTATTAAACACAAGTTATAATGCTACTAAATCATCAAAGTACTAGCAAATGCAATTCTATAGTATTGTAATTCTGTTATGTAATCATAGCAAAACTACTAGTGGTGACACTGGTCGACTCTTTGAAGGAAGAAAACATTGTTGGCAAGGTTGGAGGTATGGATATTTGATATGAGGTTGTTGACTGAGGTTTTGGTGCCTTCACGTGCTACCTTGAGGGATATCATAGTTTTAAGTAGAATAGAGGCACAGGGTGGAAGGCAGGTGTACAATATAGTTGTATCTGATTGTTGATTGAGGGTTTGGTGCCTTGGCGTGCTGCTGTAAGCAGAAATCTCATAGTTATGTAGAGAAGTCATGGGGTGGTGGGAAGGCTGCGCCAAATTGTGAAGAAATCCTTAAAATTAAGGAGAGGATCCACTTTGATACACCAAGTTAAGTGGAATAAACTGTATTTCAACAATTACAACAGCACATTTAGGAATTTGATATACTAGACCTATTATCATAGTACTAACTTCGGTAACTGTAAAATAATTCATATTGGGAACATTGTTCTGATGCCTTAAAGTTTAGGCACTTTCTCGTTCTTTTTGTACAGGTGCTCTATCCAAATTATATATGAATATAAATATTATATTTTCTTGAAAATATATTTTTTGATTTTTTCAGAGCCCGCTATGAAGATGCAAGTTTTTTCTATAAAATGGACACCCAAAAGAAATTTTCTGAATTTCGAGGCCTTCTAAGTGGAATTCTTTTTCATGTAAGTCACAAAGATTACTGGCACCAATTTATTTACATGATATTTTAGCTCTAATTAAGTTATACAGGAACAACTTGGAACAATGTTGGACAAGGTGGTTCGCATTCAAAAGATTGTTGGAAAGTTGTCACATTTTGTGGGAAACGAGAAAAGTGTGCATACGATTGTTGAAGATGCAGCAGCTCTTGCCATGTCTGATCTTGCAACTTCTATTGTCACTGAATTCACCTCTCTATCAGGAATAATGGCCCGCCATTATGCTCTAAGGGATGGGTATCCCGAGCAGGTGTGAGACAATTACATAGTGCATGTGGTTTTCTTTTCTTGTCCTGCCATATTAGTATCATTTGTCCAGTTAGGGTGATATTCTTGTGCATACGATTATGTTTATGTTATATCTTTTAGTAATTTAACAACCTAGTTAAATATGTCATTTATAGTCCATCATGAAAAGAAGATATACATGGGCAACAAATTTATCAATTCCTGAAGGTCAGCAATACCATCATATAACCGTCCTCCATGATCCACAGCTTACTGTCTACCACCTTAATTAACCCACACCAAGTCTATTGCTTATATTAGCTTTAACTTCAAAGAAGACAACCTGCAGGGCAGCTGGCACCTGCACCCTTTAGTCGAAGTGGGAATTTGCCACTGGTTTTGCATAATTTGTTTAAAAGGTTCCATGCTGCATGCTGCTCTGAATGCTGCAAACTGTCCTTTAAATTTTCACCAAACTGTTCTAGACAACTACTTTTGACCTGATGACTTGCAACAGACAATTGATGTCTCCTTGTAGATAGTATGGTTTAAGGGAAACTGTTGGGATCTTATCTTATGGAACTATTGCCTTCTACAACAACAACAACAACAACAACCAAGCCTTTTCCCACTAGGTGGGGTCGGCTGTATGAATCCTTTTACGCCATTG
>JBBMJZ010400257.1:0-13431 GCA_037833815.1 Zingiber zerumbet
TTATTTATATAAGAATATGATACAACAAGTTCATAATACAATCATCAAATGATTGACTCTAGGGCTCTAACTAACATTACTAAGCTAAAAGAAAGTTATCCTGCCAAGAAGAGTATGTTGCATACTATGACAACAGAAGGCCGTGAGTCAAAGTATTCAGTCTGCTACATGAATTCTGTCCTGCTATTAAACTCTATGTCAAGCTATATTGTTAGCTGCAGATAATAATGATCCGTATCTAGTGTTATGAGTTCTCAGTCCTAAATATTTATTCCAATATAAATCCCATAAAGTGAGAATCTTCATGGAATATAATTTTTTGATAGTTCTTCATATTATATCCCTCAAAGGAATAGTTATTCCTAATTCCATATTATCAAACATAAGCAGGAAACAACCATTGGTCCTTCGTGAAGCATATTTTTGCATAAATATGAGATCTATATGTATAAAATGCCTCTAAAATATATTGATGGTAAGGAGCTGATCATAACAAAAATTAAATTCAGATTGGAGTAAACTATCTAACATCTTTCAGCAACAAGTAAAATTACTAAAATAACACCTGAAAATGATGAAACAAGATAAAGAACAGAAAACTATGGACTTGATAGGTTCATCCCACGAAGCCATAGAAATAAGGAAAACTCCCAGTTGGAGCATAGGTCGAAGGAGCTTCTGCAAGATTAAAGAAATCAAATAAGGAAGAAATTAGCAGTGAGCACTCCTTCAATGATGCATAAAAAAACTCTTTATGAAATGCACCATCTAATTTGTAAATACAGAGTCTTCAATTCATGTTAAGCCTCTAGTAGAGGCCAGCAATAGTATTTGTGTTTCCAAAACGATTGGATTATCTAATATTATAATGACACCGCCCTTAAGTTTCTAGTTTCTAATTTGTGGCATCATGTTGTTTAGATTTTTCAGTTGTTTACATGGAATTAGATTTGACAGGCATTATGACTACATTTTCAACAAATTGGGGAATCCTTAGGAATACAGATGAGTAGAAAGGAATGTGGAAATCAATTTTACTAAAAGATTTTCTAATGCAAACACCCAAATTCAATAACCTTGGTGGCTTCTGGACATTTGAGAATGAGTATGATATACATATAAATAATTTGTTTTGAATAAAAGAACCAACATGAAACTGGAAGAACAAGGCAATAACATCTAGTTTATGAATATGCCATGAGGCTTGTAAAAATTTAATGTTCAATCTTTCTAGGAACCTAATAGCATAGTGAATTTCCTTGTCAGAGAAAGAACCAAAAAGAACAGAAAGATCAGTAATCACACCATATAATGTCTCAGTCAAGCAAGATAGTAGTGCCCTGTGGAGTAGCCAATACAATGTTGAGTGAAGGCCTAGATAATGTCTTCCTGTTTGGTAACAGGAGCTGTTCACTGACAAGTGGTTAAGGAATTGAATTTGCACCTTCTAGCATTGCCCATTACCTTTTGTCCTCTGACTCTAATGAAACACTTTATTATGTGAAATGTGGTTCAATTCACCCTTCAAAGGCTTGGACTCTATTAAATCCTTAACTGAGATAAGAGTTACAGTTTCATTGTTTAATTTTATGTGATACACTTATTGAAGGTGACTCTGTTGCTAAATTATGTCTTTAGATGTGATTTCAACCATCCCTTTAGATGCTTACATTGTCTCAATTTAAATACCTAGTTTGAAGTAAAACCTCACAGTGACAGGCAGATACCAATTTCCCAAAACTTCATCAACAAAACCTTCTTAAATCATCACTTTATTTTAAATTTTAAAGAACAATGTGGTGCAAAAGGACTATCCTCATTATCATGTAAAACTAGCAGATTGTCGCCTTATAGAAGTGCTAGTCTAGTAGTCCAAATTTGGAAAGGCTGTGACAAATTTAGTATTAGGGTAGAAGCCTTCCAATTTAACCAATACTGAAGAAAATTGTCCATTTAACCATGTCTAAGTTCTTCCAGACAATGGAAGTTCATTTAAATTAATAGGAGCATTGCAAGTAGAAATAGCAAATAGCTCTAGTAAAACCTAAGTTCAAAATCTGAAGTCATTCTGAAATTTCAGTTTTTGACTAAAATGATATTATTTCAGTATTGTACCGATTTTTTTATATATGCTGTCAGTGACAAATTGGAGTTGGAAGGAGAAAGGAGATGAAAAAGAAAAAAAAAAAAGTTAACTATATATTTAAATTTGGACTTTGTGTTCCACCTGCACTTGTAATAACATAGTTTTGGCATTATCTTATATGGACACAAGCTAAAAATCACAACATTACTCAATTTATCTTAATTTATGTTGTAGCATACCCGGGAGATCAAGTATTGGCTTGGCAGAATCATCAAATACTAGCGAGTTAAGTAGTTTATTGCAATGACACATTTCGATCATGCCACCCAGCACGGTACAAGATTTCAAATCACGAGTAATACTAATAAAGGTGTCTCTTGCTTGATCTAGTGTGGCGTTGGATCACCCTTAGTCACCAAAAGTTGATCCATGATAAAGTGGATCAATGTCAACTCTTTGAAGTCTTCATAACAAGCATTTGAGGGTGGACAGGACTACTAATGGCTATTTTAAACCCAATTTGCTGATTTAAACTAAGCTGGTTATATTGTGTGCATGTGCAAGACCAGATCTAGTAGGGAACCCCTATTATAAGATCACCAAAATACCCATCTGTTTCACGAGAATTCACTAACATCCCTATCATTTTAAAAAGATCATGACCAAATACCTAAAAATAAATTATCTAAATTTCCTGTGCTAGGATAAAAGCATTTCCCTCTTGAACGGCTCGGCTATAGAGAAGATTATGCTCTTAGACCTATCTAAGGCTACAGGTATTTCCATAGAAAATAGAAAAAAGAATTACGATGGATCTAGGAAGACAGAAGATCATTAAGTTAAACTAATTTCCAAGCCCATGCAACATCCCCTAACAACCAAAGAGTACAACAACAACCAAGCCTTATCTCATTAGGTGGGGTCAGCTCCCTAACAACCAGATATTGCATCAAGGAATTTAGAAGGAAACCAGCTAGCTTAGCAAGTTGACAAAATTCTTCATTTGAAGCACGAGAGTGAAGGAGCCAATACAGATCAAACGCACAGAAGATTCTAGCAACACAGTTATTATTCAAAACTGCAAAGAATTAAATGTCAACGAGCAGTAAGAGGCTATAGCCATTCTTGAGGACATTGACAGGTGCAACTCTAATGATCTTGTTGTAGGTAGAAAGGTTGGAGGGATAATCTCATCCAGAAGCTGACCATCATCAATGAAAATTCCATCAAAAGTCTAGCATCAGTGTGACAGAGAGGGACTGGCCATGGTCATCGCCATAGATGGAGAGTGTTGAATGGGTGTCAACTTCAAATTAGCCAAAAAGGACTATATCAAAAGAATGTGTCACATTTTTGCAGGAAATCTTGATCGACAAAGATGTTCTACAGCTTGGTTCTGCCAGATATGCTTGATTCAAAAGCAAAGACTGAAAATGGTGTGGCTCTGACCAGACTCGAAAATGAGTAGTTCTCCAACAGGCTTGTGGCCCCATTGGAGAAGACTTGAAAATGAGTGGTTCTCCAACAGGTTTGTGGCCCCATTGGAGAAAGGCTGTTGCAAAATCTCTACCTATATTTTTTGAATGTTAGCACTTAGCAGGCCACTGTTGTTGAAGGGGATGATTAATCATGGAGGAAGAATACTATAGGAAGATATGAGAGAAAGTATGATGTAGGTGAAGAGGGCGAACTAGAAGGAGAGAAGAGAGAGAGGAGCAGAAGGGAGGGAGGACAAGATGCCATCTTATCTACTAGGAGCCTCCCCTGAAAAGTAAATGCTAACTCTAAGAGAGAAGCCACTCAAATGCCAAGTTGAGGGATAAAATCTGATAGCATATTGATCACAGAGAGAACTAGAAGACTCATATATACTATATATTATAATACCTAATAACCAAATGACAAAACTATTATCAACAAATAGAAACTATTAATTATAATACAAATCAAACTGACTAAAGTACAAGGGATAAAAGACTACTCTAAAAGTGATTGACACTATTAAGTTGTAACAGCAAAGAAAAAATACAGTACCTTCATCACTGCAAAATTTGTATCAAGACCATCAACTTTGACTCCGTCTATTGTAGCTTGTGCTTTCTCTAACTGTTTATAGTTAATTCTAGCATCATTCACTGCCCTTTCTAAGGAAGTCAGTTCCCCGACAACTATTTCACCAACAAGAAGCTTGTCTTCAGTTGAAACTTTCGATGCAAGCCCTAGATTTGACAAAATTCCTAAAGTAGATATCGAGTACATCCCACTTCTTGAAGTGGATTGATTAGTTCGATCCAACCTCCTAGAAGCTATTACATTAGCTAGTGTTTCCAATATGGTGTCACCTCCAGGAAGCTGATCGCAGAAATTGAACATCAGAAGTGCCTCATATTTGATAGCTGCTGACAGAAGTAAATCTCGAATGGCCTGTATACGTAGAATACCAAGAACAGATTTTGAAAGAGTTTCTTCTTTCTCAACACCTTCTATTTCATACTTCTGAATGAATCGATGGGCATAAAGAACTTCTCGCATAATTGCTAGCCAATAATCACGACGCGAATGACCTGTAAGCTCAGGAAACTCCATGATCATTGGTTCTGATCTAAAAGGAAGATAGAAAATTATATTACTAACTGAATATTTACTGCTATGGGTTGTTCTCTAATAATTAATTAAGATTACCCAAATCAATTAGAAAAAAAAAATAGAAAACATAGACATTCAATGTAAGTTTTATATTACAACTTAATGTAGACTCACAAAGATATTGACTTATACATAACAGCCTTATCAAAAAGGCGGGAACCCCATGGCCCAGTCAACTCAGGCTTGATACTTTGCTTTAGATCATCTGCAAGTTCATATACCTTTGGTTTATCAAAGGTTACAACTCGCAGTGCTTCAAAATAGAGAGCATGGTCTGTCAGTGTCAATCTCCCTGCAATAAACAGAGCTTGAAATCATAAGAGGTGCTTAAAATAAGTTGTCCTCTACATCATAGATCATCTGTATACTCTCATTAACTAAAACAAAGTGTGTTATCAGATGTACCAGGCCATGTAGAAGTTCCTATGTGTTCAAGCACTGGTTGGGTGGTCAATGTTCCGTCCACCTCAAGGATCCTTTCTTCTCTATGGAGGCGAAGACCCGAAAGAAGAGATGATTCGGTCTGAGTTTTCATCTTCTTTATTGCCCTGTAGAAGGAAAAAGGGAGAAATTATACATTATATTTCCACTCTACAGTGCAATCCGCAAGAAGTAATCTTTAAATTATGAGAAATGGCCATATGACATGTATACCGCTTCCTACTTTCAACCAGACATCAAGGAATTGACATCCAGTTCAGTTGTTTTTAGTGGATGGAATAATAACTCTTTTACAGCTGACAAAATCATAAGATTCTGGTAATCCAGATTGCTACCACTTCTAACACAGACTATTCATAAGAAAACAGATATAGTGACCACAAACGATTCAACTACCCGGGTCATTAAAAAGTGATATTGGAACAGCATGCACTTCATACAATGATGCTTTATGAAATTAAGAATACATGCCAAAGGAAAGTAATGAAAAAAGTGTGCCATGTCAGCAATTTAGAATCTTGTGTTGCCACACCCATCCATGCACACACTGAGACACAGAAAGTGTCAGCATAGTGACACCAGTCTCAAATGGCATATCACATCACCAGCAACTATGCAAAAGTGATCTCTATAAGAAGCATGGAGGAAAGTATGACAAGGCATTTGTGGTGGCTAGGAAGGGTGGTTGAACAATTTTCCAGGTGAACCTAAGTTTGAGTTGGCAGCAGCAGTAGGTACTATCCATCTACTTCTTTTGCCTCTTCTTTTTTGCTTCTTCCTTTTCTCAATCTTCCCCTCCTGTTTTTGCCTCCTCATCCTCTCCCCTTTTTCCTCTTCCTCCCATTTCATCACCACATCACCTTGACATTGTTTACCAATACTAAACTACTTCAATCAGGAACCAAAATAGTCTCAAAAGTGGTATTTTACACCTTGATGCATCTCAACTACAATTTTTTTGATGCAAGAGTTATTTATAGAGAAGAAAAAAATCAAAGGAGAAAAGATGATTAATTGTTTTGATAATAAGTTTGGAGAATTGATAAAAGAGGAAGTATTTTATTGCCAGACTCACTTATCTGTGTCCTTAGTGTATGGGTCATTTATATCCTATTGTTGTGGTTTCTTTCGTCATCTTTTTTTATCCTATACAATTCACATATTGAACTGAAGAGTAACAAACTAAATTTACTTATAAGATGTGCTGATGCAGAAGGCATTCATGTCTCTGAGTGATTCATTGACATAAACACTTCTAAATGTATTTTGAGTGGAGGTGTGGTGCCATCCTTATGTATAACTCTTCCAAACAGAGGCCCAAGATGTCTTTTGTAATAATTGTATATTGCAAATGGAGGGAAGAATAGAGTTGACGTAAGGTTATATAATTCATAGCTATTAACAAACATAGCTGATAAGTAACTGCACAAGTAACAACCATTCATTAAGCAACAAAAAATTGTGAGTCCCAATTATTTATCGGAGGTAACAGTCATTCAGTAACTAGCGGGATATTTCTAATTTAGACTACAACCAAATGCCAACCAAATAAAAAAAAAAAGACAACCCGGTGCACGAAGCTCCCGCCATGCGGGTCCCGGGGAAGGATCCATTGTACGTAGCCTTACCCTGCCTTTTGCAAGAGGTTGTTTCCCGGATTCGAACCCGTAACCTTTTGGTCACATGGCAACAACTTTACCGTTGCACCAAGGCTCCCCTTCCAAATGCCAACCAAAAAATTCACCAACAATACACAAACATTAACAAACCAGATTCCTTTTTTTTACACAGAGGTACCTGTCTAATGCACCTAGGTATTTCTCATAGACTGCAAAAGTAAGTCGACCTCCAGTTGAAGTAGTGAGCACATCAAAAAGATTGAAACAGGTAATTACATCTGCAATGGTGGGAATGGCAGGTGCTATTCTAGAAAAGGCCTCCACGCCTGCAGTTCTCTCTTTATCCACCTGCTGTAAAGCTAAGATCAGTGAACTCAAAACGAACAGGGAAACCCTTGTTCAAAATCATGGAGAACAACACCATGAAAAAGATGAATGTCAATCTTTACTTTGAGTGTAGGCTGACTTTCTGCTGCAGGTGCCTCCCAGGCTAACATCATATCAAATGTCAACCGTCGAAAGGTCTTGTCTGATAGATGGCCAGAAACCTGAGTAGAGAGAGCAAGGGTTCTAAAACAACAGTATTCCAAGAAGTTCCTTGCATAATTTGAAGAACTCTTTTTAGTATTTGAAGCAACTGAATTAAAATTGCTTTGGAGCTCATCCATAGTAACGTTGAGAATTCTGCAACAAATAGAAGCCAAAAGATACAACATTAATGCTGAAAGTAAACAGGTAAAGCATCCGTATACCTTATTTTCAATATAACCAGGTATCAAAACGTGATAAGGGATTATTTTGAATTGCATGACATTAATGACATGAAACCAAAGTATTCAATATATTCTTTGAAGAGGAAAAAACCAAACCAGTAACTGCAAACTAGAACATCTGATTCTAATCGAAAGGTTGAGTTTGGAGATCAATGCTCAAGCTCAGACTTTGAGTTGAATGAATTACATACAAGATAAGCATTGTTGATGCTATATGACATCTAGCCCTCAAAGGCACAAGATTTCACCACTAGGAGGTTTGGTAAGACTTAATTCGATATTGGACAAAAGATGATCAAAGACAGGACCCGAGCGCTTCAGAAAGAGCTATTTCTCCAGTAGGATGCTATGACCCAACCATGCATTGTAGGTAGAAAGGGTTATACGCCAAGTCACATCAACAGTTGATACTTTTTGAGCATTTATCAACATCAAACATTAAATTCAATATACAACTCCACCCTTGCATGCTTTAAATATTGGAGAATAACTAATCCTAAAAAAGAAGGCCAAGTAAGATTACACCCCTGCTAATAGGCACCAGACTGCTATTCATGTCCATTTCCTAGTTTCCACAAGCTAAGACAAGTGTGTCTGAGATGTCAATGCCCCTATGCAACATAGTTTCCATGGATGCTAAGACACCCAACCGCCAATGCCCTTTTGTAACCCTTTCCGAACAAGTTTGGAAACCTAGCAAAAAAGTTGCTTGTAAAGTTGTAATAATTCCCTCTTGATTCTGGGATGGCAAAGTACAGGAAGCCATCAAGTGCACAAACTTCATCTAAATTCTAAAAGGTAACAACCTCAATTTAGAAAACTTGGCAAAAATGTCTCTGTGCCCATCTGAGCATAAGAGAATTGGAACCCTTCATGTATTGAGCTTAAATAATTATTTAACGGTGACCTCCTTCATACAAAGGGCCGCTATGCTAGAGCAAATGCCCCGATTTACCCCCTTCCAAAGAATGTAAGGTCGCCCTGAAGGGGCCGCTAAGGTGACGGCTTCACCTTTTGCTCCAATTGGGAAGAAGCAGAAAAAGAATCAGAGACTGTGATATGTTACTAGACAAAGAAATACTGAGAGAAGAGTCCAAGTTTCCTAGGAAGAGAAGATCCATAGATTGATGGAAGAGATTGGCAAAGTCTAGTACTCCCAACTAGCAAATCTTGTTATGAGATCCATAGATTGATGGAAGAGATTGGCAAAGCCTAGTACTCCCAAATAGCAAACCTTGTATGATATTGTATGATAGAATCTTTTGATCCATTGGATCACAATGGGATACACTAATGCACATTCATCAACATAGCACTTCCAAAGACCACATATGCAAACCCTTATCAATTGCCCTCCAAGGGACTATTGAATGATGGTTTATGAAGTTCTCGTGGATCCTATTGCAAAGTCAGAAGCTGACATTTTCTTTGGCAGAATTCTCTAATAGCAAAAGAGCAAAGAAGAATTCCAGCACCCTGATATCAATCAAGGATAAAAATGAGACAACGGGCTAATTCAAAGCTAGATTTAAAATTAAGACAAGGTAGATGCCTGAGATTCATCTTAAGGTGTTGCATGGTTGCTTAGCTTCCAGTATATATGACATCCACCTCAATTTTTATGATGCATCTTAGAACATTTGTCAAAAGAACTGAACTAAAATATCTTAGAGAAACAAAGTGATAATCTAAGCAAATATCACAATTAAAGAGGATCATCTTATCCATCATAATCTTTGACTTCAACTAGTACCACATTGATGTTGACATGTAACCAAATTTTGCAAAAGAACAAAACCATTTATTTTGTGCAATAGCCATTAGACATCTCGTTATTGATTATAAGTTAAGCACTCTGATATTTCTGCAGAAAAGAGCATGATCTAATCAAGGATGCTACCCATGCATCGTTTCTACCATGAGTGTAAATGAAGGCTTTTGATTCGAGATACTGAAAACCCTAATTATAGCTTCATCCAGGACCTATGATCTAGTAATAGGCAAGGGCTCACCAAGTAGGGTACAAGTCAAGCCTTATCTCAATCCCATCTATTAGTGAAGACTCCAATTATCAATAAGTAGGCCCTCACGGAAGTAGAAATGCAAGATAACCATCATATGAACCTTGGTCATTAATCATCATTGTCATTGTTAAGTCATGTGTCCCAACAATTTGAGGCAGCCACAAAGACCTTATCCTTCTATTGAACTCTATACATACAAGTTTACATTACTAATTATAGTCAAATCAATTAAAGTTTTTCAATATGTTAACTAAGGTTTTCTTTGATCTCCCTACTCTATATGTTTTATGCTCTAATCAACTCAACTATCTTAACTACAGAATTTATTGGTTGCCTTTGCTTATATTATCACCCAATCTATTTGTTAGCATCTCATCATAGATTAGTGTTACATCCAGTTGTCGTCCGATAATAGTATTTTTTTTCATCGTTGCTTTAAATGATCCACCACTATAATCCATAAAGTGACAAGTGGCACCAAGATCATAAAAATCTTTCATTTAGTGAGATACAAACAAGGAACCTAATTTTGCTACAATTAGCAATTGTTATATTTATGTATTGTTTAGTTTTGTATCTTTCAATAGTGTCGTCTGTTATAATTTTAAAAAAAATAATCAAACATTATGAAATGATTAAATCTTGTTTGTAATCCATCTAGACTCGGATCTGAATTAAATTAGATAAGTTAGAGTTGAACCAAATTAATTGATTTCACCTGGTTAGGATAAGTTAGGATGAACCAAATTAGATAATTTAGGTTTAGTTCAATTATATTTTAGTTCACATGGTTTAAGGTTAACTCCGCCCATATCAAATAAATTCCTCCATGATCCGACCCAAACTCGGATAAAGGAGGAGGGTTGCATTAAGTTGTGAGCCAGCATCAAGCAAAGACAAATAATATGTATGGTCCCATCAAACTCTAAGAAATGTATTGATACTAAGTTGCTCCTTAGAAGGAACACTAGCTTGTTCTCTAAAAGGAACGTGTTGCAAGGTCATATTGTAATGTCTTGACAAAGACTACTATATCTCTATAAGAACTTAGGTGTAGTGTTAAATATGCAAGAACTTTTGAATAAGAACGGAATACCAATTGTCTTATATTCATAACATGGAACGTAGATTTGGAAAATTGAACGTAGAAGCTCATTTGCAAACTAATGAAGGTAATCCATACGATGATAAGGAGAAATTAATATTTTATACTTACAAGAGAAAAATAGGTAGATGTAAAAGCAAAGATGATAGAGAATTCAACTTAAGTTATGCTAGAGTAAAATGAAAAATAAAGTAGATATTATTATATATTTGTTCATTAAAGGATGAAGTAGTAAAAATTGTTAGGAATGGAAACATGATTATAGCTCTCGAGGTAGAAAAAGAAATTATTAATATAATTAACAAATATACATCTCAAGTAAGATTAAATGAAGACACCAAATATAAGGTTTGGGAAAAACTAGATGATGTAGTATAAAAAAATCAATAAATGACATGATTTCAATAAGAAGAGATCTAAATGGGCATGTAAAATTAAGGAATAAGGAATATGATAGGGTGCATGAGACTAGAACCAAAAAATGAAGGAAAAACTATATTAAACTTCGAGATAACATATGAACTTATATTAACTAATACGTTTTTCAAGAAGTAAGAAAAATGCATGGTTACATTCAAAAGTGGAAATAATAAGTCAGAAATTTATTTACTTATGATTAGGAAGAAAGATAAAAAAATTACAAAGATTGAAAGGTCATTCCTAGAGAAACTTAACCATCCAACATAGGTAGAGTATGAGTTATAGAAAAACGTGCATGGCTCCTAGGATCAAATGGTGAAAGTTTAAGAATAGCAAACAAAGTATCTTTAAGGAAAGAGTAAAAGCACAAATACTAGCAAGATACATGCTGACTCGATTACGACATGGAATAAAATGATATCAAATTTTAAAATGATAGTAAAGAGCATACTCAAGTTAAGAAGACAAGCACCACCAAATCAAAAATATTGGCAGTGGTTAGTAGTGGAATGAGAAAATATAGAAGGGGTGAAAAAGTGGATAGCCTATAAGGTGGCAAAAGGTGATTCACTCGCCCCACGCCTCCGTCGGCCCATCCCCAGATAAACATAGAAGAGGTAAATCACGGGTGGCTACTAACCTAAGGTAGTTGAATAACGCATGGGGAAGGAAAGGCACCCAGCTACTAACCAAGATTTGACCTCAGACCTCATGGTGGCAACACTACCATGCGCTAGCTAACTGTCTGTCCCGAGGGGCAATGAATAGCCTATAAGTTATTATACATTCGTAAAAACAAATAAAACTTAATAAAGTATATCGTAGTAAAAAAAAAGGTCAAGAAAACAACGAGTGAAGCCAAAAATGACACTTTCGAATGTTTGTATTGATAGTTTGATATAAAAGAAGGAAAAAGAGGCATCTATAGAATAGTTAAAACAAGAAAGAGGAAAATAAGGGATCTTACTCAAATAAGATGTATTAAAGATGAATCCAATGGGGTAATGAAGAATGAGGAAAAAAATTGAAAGAAGCATTTCCATCAACTTTTTAATAAAGGTATAAATGATCAACGAAGCTCATGAAACTCAAGTAGATCATAGTAGAAATTTAGATTTTTATAGCAAAATTAAAACTTCATAAATAGAATCGGTCTTAAATTGGATGAAAAATGGGAAAATAATTAGATTGGATGCTATTCTAATAAAGGTATAAAAATCTATAAAGAAATGGGGTATTGAATGGCTTAAAAAAATAAAATGTCGTATCAATCAAGCATAAATACCTAGTCCCCTATAAAAAACAAGAGAAACGTCTAAAATTGTGCAAATTATAGGAGCATTAAGCTGACAAGTCATACCATAGAACTTTAAGAAACAATGATAGAAAAAAGATAAGGAGGCTAAGTTAACTGAAATTCAATTTAAATTCATGTCCAAACATAAAAGCTATATATCTTCTCAAACAATTGATTGAAAAGTATCAAAAAAAAGTAAACATGATATTACCCTATAGCATGGACACTCCAAAAAAAAAATCAAGTGTCGGACACGGACACGACCCACAAATACGCGTGACACAAAAACCATATCATTGACTTTTTTTTTTAAAGTTTGATCAGTCGGATATGACTAGGACACGGATGGGGCACGTTTCTGGAAATGTTTAGGCTCAATTGTAAAAAATTAAAAGTTGCAAGGGTTAAATTGAAAAACAAGAAATTTCTGAGGATTAATTAATAAATTAATTAATTAATTAAAATGAATTGGCCCAAAATAGCCCTAAATTAGTCCTTTCTTTGATTTTATTTACTTCTTTAAGATGGATTTGGTGTTTTAGATTTTGTTAAATTTATTTTTTTGTTTGTAATGGATATTATAATTGATGTGATATGGTTTTCTATTCTAGGATTTTTAAATGTTTAATATATCCTAGTTGTATTGCCTTATATTTTCAAAAATTTCCGTATCACCCAAATCCGTATCGTATCCGGTATGATACCCGTACCTGTATCCATGTAACATAGATATTTCTAGAAAAAGCTCATGACAAAGTTCCGAGGGAAATTATGTAAAGAATTGAAAAGTGTTAACATAGCGCATATTGAAATAATTAACAATATGTATGAATATGTGATAACAAAAGTGAAAACTCCAAACGGATTAGCTAAAATTTTTTAATAAAGATAGCGTTATATCAAGAATCAGCTCTAAATTCTTATCTTTTTAATGAACTCACTGAACACATCCAAGACATGTTACCATAGTGCATGTTATTTGCAAATAATATTATTTTGGTTGATGAGACACGTGAAGAA
>JBBMJZ010400273.1:0-13431 GCA_037833815.1 Zingiber zerumbet
TAACCAAGTCAAATAGCTGAGTCGTCTCTCTTTTTGTTTCTATTATTTAATTTAATTACTCTTGTTGCTTTTATTTTTGAGTTGAAGTTCTTTGAGGAGGGTATATGCTTTTGATTGCAGGCAATTCACCCCCCTCTTGCCGGCCCCGCTGCGCCAACACCGAAGACTGCCGGACGGCTCCATCCGTAGCTTCAAGGATTTTCGATCGGCTTTTGTACATCATATCGCCAGCAGTCGGCGATACCAAAAGACGAGCGTTAGTCTATTTTCCTTAAAGCAAGGACCGAGAGAAGCGCTTCGAGCCTACATTTAACGCTTCAATTAGGTAGCCATGGATATCCCTTCGGTCTTATCTGAGACCATGATGAATGCATTCACTCAGGGTCTCGTCGAGAGAAACTTCTTCTGATCTCTCATCAGGAAGCCACCTCGGGACTACGACCACATGCTCAGGACGCTGATGCTGGAAGGATGCCAGACCGCAAACCCCTCAATGGTTGTGAGAGTGGAGGCAAGAAGGCTATAGGCGACACGATAATGGCATCCGACGACAGCTCGGCCAAAGAAGGTGTTCGATCAGACAATGACGCCTCCGTAGTTTCAGGAAAAGGAGGGGCCGATGTCTCGGCCTGGTCGGTGGCTCTCACGGCAGAAGTGGCAGATCGTGAAGGGGTGTTAGCCCGGTGCCTCTTACGTCTGGAGAGTGGCTTGCCAAATTAGCCCGAACCATCGGCACGAACGACGGGTAGTTGCTCTGGTGGAGGGAGCGACTCAATTGCCACATCGACGCTGGGTGTGTGGCTAGCCGCCCCTTCGCTCACTAAAGAAGGGGTCACCCCACTCTCTTTGTGAGAGCTGACTAGCTGAAGGCCGCGACTCACCAGCTCTTCAGTACCAGCCACGTTGATAGCGGCGTCCTGGAGCTTCGCCTGGCCGATCATCCGAGCGCGCAACATGACTTTGGCTACAAAAGAGGTAGAAAAATCAGTTAGAATCAAAGGAAGAGCGTAAAGTAACCTCATACCTAGACTGGTCGGGTGCTAAGTGCAAATCAGACTTAAGTTGAAGATGTACAAGACACCCTCAAGCAACAACTTGTGGATGCCATACTTCTGACCGACCAACATGGACACTGCGTGGAGATAGTCTGAGTAGCTTTTGTATCTCTTCAGGTCGGCCTGAGGTGGCACTCCGTGCTGCCAGCGGGTCAGGAAGCTTGGCTGCTCGGGAAGGCGCAAGAAAAAGAAATACTTCTTCCAGTGTTTATTGGAAGTCAACATTTTATCAAAGAAAATCAACCCGACCCAAGACTAAAACAGAAAGGTCCCCAGTTCGGACTGTTTGGGGTAATAAAAGTAATGGAAAACGCAGGGAGTAAGGGGGATGTCATGCAGTCGGAACAAAATAATGACGCCGCACAGAAGGCGAAAGGAGTTCGACACAAGTTGTGGAAGAGATACGCGAAAGTAATTGCAAACTTTGACGATAGAGTGATGAACAGGGAAGCGGAGACCAGCCACAAAATGATCCCTGAACAAGCAGATGGTGCCGGTCGGCGGAACGTTCAGCCGATCGGACGAAGAAGCCAAAATGATCTCATGATCAAAAGGAATTTCAAAGGCATTCTTGAGGCTCTCAGTGTCGCCCGTATCAAACCTGGACTCTAGAAAAAATTGTATACTAGAGTCCAGGAGTGGGGGCTGGTGGCTGTGAAGAACTTGACATTGCAATAGAAAGCAAAAACAGCGGAGGAAATGCGATTAAAAGAGCAAAGAGATCACTGAGGTTACCTGGAATGAATAGAAGGGTCGGAGATCGAAATCAAACAAGATGGAAAGGGATCTTACAGGAGGGGGATCGTCGGAGGAGCAGGAACGGAGATTGTAAGAGAAGACACACGGAGGATCGCCGGAGAAGGAAGAAGAAGCCGGATTAGAAGTCGGTGAACGCACATGGAATGCAGTGTGCGAAGGACGACCGGAGTAGTTTGATCTAGGTGGCGAAAAACGAGATGAAGGTTCAACCGTTGAATTAAACCGCCAAGCGTCACATCAATGGATGTCGCTTCGGGAGTGCGGCGACAGCGCGTGTGACACGTGGCGCATTTCCATGGGTCAGCATTTAATGCACGCCATTAACATGCATGGAGCCTTAATGGGGGAGATTTGCACTTATTCTGAAAAATCCAAGTGATGTTAGCATTGACCGCACTCGCTCAAAGAGGCCGAAGGAAAATATGCCAAGTGTGGAGAGTAGTTACGCCGATCGACCAATCTTCATCAAACCGACCGGTCAGGTACAGTCGCATAATAGGCGATGTTACGCCAATTGGAATCCATGGAGGTTCAATAGCCGATTAGGAGGAGGACTTCAGACACTTAATTGTCTAGTTAGTCGGACTTGCAGCCTCCTTCGACTAGACTTGAGGGGGAGACATGTGATGTGGTAGTGATAAGGAGGGGCCCACTTTGTGGTAAGGTCAGCGCCACGATGGAGGCCAAAGTCAAGGCGGTCAACGCTCCATCACCACCAGCCGATCAGGCGAATGGGTCGCCCGACCGGAAGAAAGAAGGTCCGACCCATATCACTCATGGTTCGGCCACACGCCGAGCACCCTACGCTCAATAAAGGAACAAACACCCAAGTATATGTAGAATTATGCCGAGCGACCAACCTGCTCGACCTTATATCAATTGGCAAGAACAGTGGAGCGGATCTACGACCGAGCATACTGCGTAGAAATAGAAGGGCGGCAGAGCAGTTATCCCGCTCGGCCCAGACAGTGAGCTCATCGGCCAGGACAGTGGGAGTAATGGTCGAGCGACCTTCCCGCTCGGCCAGATAGTACGCTCATCCAAGCAGATAGTAGAAACCCGAGCCGAGTGGCTATCCCGCCCGGCCTAGTAAAAGACACAATGCTAGCTGGAGATATCCTTTCGGGAGCAAGTGTCGCTGACAGGCGGCATGGTCGGCAACTGGTCAGACAGAAAATTATACGGTGGAAGCATCCACTGTTACTTTAGAGATATGCTCGGCTCGTTAAGGTATTATGTAAGAGACATTTTACTGACACATCTTTTTAGGAAAATCTTTGAGAAGTATGCACGCCTTGGGAAGCGTGTACGTGGGCTATAGGAGCTCTATATAAAGGGGGTCCAAGCTTCCTCGGAGGTATGCGCACATTACTGTTGCTGCTACTGTTTGCTTCTTTGCTCCGCTGCTTTCACATCGCCGGTGACTGACTTAAGCGTCGGAGGGCCAATGCCGGAGACCCCTTCCCTGACTCTGCACTAACATAGTTATAGTTGTAGGTTCAAGAGGAGTTCACTTGTGGTCAGTAGAAGTACCATATCCTCAGCATCTATCACCTCGACTTTCAGACAGGACCAACACAGATTGCCTTCATCCTCTAAAATATCTTTCTGTTTTCCTTTTTATTTGCTTCGTTTGACAGTGAATGCATTTTGCTGCTGCACATTGATAAGGTGAGAAGAGCTTCGGGTACAAGGGATCTTCATTTCATCACGTGATCAAGGGTTTCATGATTCAAGGAGGAGACTTCGAAAAGTCCCATCGGGACGGTCTAGTAACTAACGCGTGAGATGTTGCCATTATAAGATCTGGGGTTCAAATCTCGGCAAAGCCGAGATAAAATATCCTCCTTTATGTGTCAGTCACTATTCCAAAGGCTAGTAGCCGTCTGTGATTTACCTCCTTCGTGTTGACCCTAGGACAGGTTAATGGAGGCGCTGAGAATAAGTATATTCACTTTTTGCCACCGAGGAGGATACTTCAAAAGGGAAATGTAGGTGCCGCTGCTGCTGATTTGAGAGTGGATGTGTAAATAATAAAAGTAGTCTCATGAGTTTAATACTTTAGGGTCGGTTATAAAGAAAGAATATATCACACAACCGGATTGAAAATTTGAAATGGAAAATCTTTTTGACCAAAAACGGTGCAGCACTATTAAATAATATTTGTTCATATCATATTATTGAAAGAATTTCAACAAGTGATACCGAGCATACAAAGCTTATGTGAAGATATATAGGGGTCCTATTAAAAATAGGTTAAAGTAAATCAAAGAAAGGAAAGAGATGTTGGCTGCAGATTAGTTGAACGGGCTAATTATGGCCGAACGGACATGCAATCCGATCGGGCAAGTAAAGTCAAGAGGATAGCATAAAGTTAAGAGATAAATGGATACTACATCCTCCGCCCATCGTCACGACAGAGTGGACGACATGCCCGTTTGGGAGAGATGTTGCCCTCTGACTACAGAAAAGATAAGTGAAGGGAGATTGTGCTGTTGAGCACAACTGAGCGGAGGTGTCCCGGCCGAGCGGACATCTGTCGGCTTAAAGTCGGACCTACCTGTGTATTTGCACGTACTCTTTTGGAGGGTGGTGTCACTGCTATAAAACATGTTCCACAGGTAAATCGTACTTTAGAAGCTTTCAGTATATCACATTAGAGATATGCATGCTCACTCAAGGAAAGGTGTCAGAGACACTTTTTGACTTATCTTTTTTGAGGACATTTGGGAAAACGTGTGCACACTTTGAGATGCATGTGCTACACACTCTTTGCTATAGTATTTTTGCTATTCTCCACATCACCATAAACTGACTTGAGCGTTGGAGGGCCAATGCTGGAAACCCCTTTCCGACTAGGCACTGATGGTTTTGTGTTGTATGACCACATGGAGTCTTCGCCCCGTTAACTGTTGAGCCACATCCTCAGCTTGCCATCTTCTCCACTTTCAAACAAGAACAAATTTGGCACCGTCTGTGGGAAACCTAATTCTGAAATGTGAAGATGGAAGACATTGGACAACTTACTACTATAACATTAACGCAAGAAGAATTGGAGCTATTGATATAAGCCCGAGCGGCAAAGATGGTGGAAAAACAATAGACAACAGCTAATTGCCGAGTAAATGACCCCACAACATCGATGACAGGCTAGCAAGCTAAGCCTAGAGCCTAAGCGGAAAACCATGTCGTTCACAAGATAAGCAACAAGCCGACCAACGCCTATGGAGAGGCACCGAGCGCGCCGATTCCTTATCACCAAGCGTTGTTCCGCACGCCTTCAAAAGAACAAGGTCCAACAAAAAAAACACAAGGATCCTTTTCAGAGGATGTGGTCGTCCAGTACGAGCGCAAGGTTAAAGCACCCTGGCTTGATGACTTTCCCGAGCGGATAAATAGGCAGTTCTCCTAGGAGATCTTAGATAACCAACTACCACAACACTATGGGCCATTGACGATCGGAGAATACATGGGAGCAATTGATCCAGAGGGCCATCTAATCAAATTCGACAACATGCCCATGCTCCACCAGTTTACTGATAGAGCTAAGTGCCGGGTATTCTTCACCACACTCTCCAGATCAGCGCAGAGGTGGTTTAGGCGGCTGCCGATCGGATCGATATAAAGCTTTAAAGACTTCTGAATGACGTTCCTCCAGCACTTTACAAGCAGTCTCCTCTATCAGAAGACAAATGTCAACCTATTCGCGGTCAAAGAAGGGCCCAAGGAAGCATTATGGGTCTATATTAAGAGGTTTAACCAAGTGACCATGAAAATCTTATCAGCCATTCCGGAAATCTTGGTGTGTTCTTTCTCACAAGGACTTATAGATGGCAAGTTCTTTCGCTCATTCATCCGGAAGCCCCAAGAGATTTTGATCACCTGTGGGGTGGGCTACTGAATATATCAACATTGAGAAAGCCCAGGCGGTTTGGAAGAAGGAAGTGATTCCCAAGCCAACTGCTGCCACATAACATCATGCGACCTATACACACCAACCACCAAAGGGCCCCTAGCGGGAGTCACGCCACAACATAAAGAGTCCTGGGCTCATGCAGTTTAGAATGTGGATGCCAAATGGCCGAAGTTTGTCGAGCCTAGACCGTGGACTTCGCTTTTTCTGTTCTTATCATCGGTTACCAACACACAACACCAGAGATTGTTATCGACTCAAATTGAAGCCAGGCCAACTGACACTTTCAAGATTTTGCCGCCGATCCCTGACGCCTAATCGCCGCCATCACAGTCGATTGGGAGGACAGCATGAGGAAGGTCGGCTAGGAGATGAGCAGCACCGACAGCTGCCCCCTCGAAGAGAGTACGAGAGGCCCCCACGGGCATCTACCGAACGACCACGCCCTTCATCCTGGGAGGAAGAGAATCGAAGCAACGCCGCTTGGGGCGACATAGGAATGATCGCTGGAGGCCCGACCGATGACAATTCTAATCGAGCTCAGAAGTCACACGCCTGACGATTGGAGATAAATACTGTCGGATGCGGTAAGGCAAGAGCGGAAGCACCCGAGATCAATTTCGGTCCTCAAGACTTAGAGGGAGTGGAGGTCCCTCACGATGACGCCTTGATCATCAAAGCGGTAATTGTTGATTATAATATTCACTGTACTTTTATAGACATAAGCAGCTCAGTAAATATTATATTCAAGAAAGTGTTCAATCAACTACAAATCGATCGGAGTGAGTTGCAATCCAACAACGCCCTTGTATGGATTCACAAGCAATGAGGAGTTGCCAATTAACCAGGTTCGGCTGGTCATATCCCTCGGGGAGGAGCCGGTCAAGAGGACAAGGACAATGAACTTTATTGTGGTGGACGACCTATCCTCCTATAATATCATACTGGGCCGACTGACTCTGAATGAGTTCCAAGCGATCATATCCACATTCTTCCAGAAGATCAAGTTTCCTATGGATAACTTGGTCGACGAAGTTAAGGGTGACCAATTAGTAGCTCAGTGGTGCTATTGCTATGTCGAAATAGTCAAGACTGAGTCACGTTCCGCTTGGAACGCTCAACGATGGGAAGTAAATGCAATTGTAGAAGAGCCTCCAGCGCTGGTCTATGAAGAAAAGGAAGAAATCCAGGTGCATCCAACTTGACCGGAGGCCACTACTTTCATAGCAACCGATCTCAGTGTGGAGAAGAAGGCGGAGCTTGTTGCCTGTTCAAGGCAGAATCACAATGTGTTTGCCTGGGCAGCTCACGAGCTCCTGGGAATCTTGCAGAGTGTAGCACAACACAAATTACATGTATGACCGAACGCCAGGCTAGTGAAATAAAAGAAAAGAGATTTCAGCTCAGAATAGAATCAGATCATCCGAGCGGAGGTAGAGAAGCTACTGGAAGCCGACCACATCCGTGAAGTGCAGTTCCCCAACCGGTTGGCTAATTTGGTGCTGATCTCCAAGTCAGGTAATAAATGGCGAGACTGCATCGACTTCCGAGACTTGAACAAAGTCTATCTGAAGGACTACTACCCACTGTTGTGCATTGATCAAATGGTGAACTCCACGGTGGGTTACGAGCTGATCTGCATGCTGGATGTGTACCAGGGCTACCACCAGGTGCCGCTTGCAAAAAGGCTCAAGAGAAGGTCACTTTTATCATGGCCGATGAGACCTTCTGCTATAATGTGATGTCATTCAAACTTAAGAACGTCGGAGCCACCTACTAGACGCTGATGAATAAGGTATTCCGAAGGTAAATCGGCCGAAACATGGAGGTATACATCGACGATATTTTGATAAAATCTCTCCGAGCTGATGATCTCTGCGTAGATATAGAGGAGACTTGTCGAACGCTAAAGGGGTATGGAATCAAGCTAAATCCAAGTAAGTGCCTGTCTGGAGCAAGGAGCAGACGCTTCCTATGTTACATCGTGATCAAGAGGGGGATCAAAGCAAATTGAAGTGAAGTGAAGACACTCCAAGACATGCCCCCTCCATGCAACCTGAAGAAGCTCAGCGGTTGACTAGACATATTACTGCCTTGTCAAGGTTCATATCCAAGTTGTCCAATCAGAGCCACCCTTTCTTCAAGGTTTTACACCGAGCTACGAAGTTTCAATGGCACGTCGAATGCGACAAGGCGTTGGAGGAGCTCAAGAGTTATTTAACTTCTTTACCTGTACTAGTAAAGCCCATCTTAGGCGAGCCACTTTGGATGTACTTGTTGTCCACAGAGTGGGCGGTCGGCTCAGCATTGGTGCTACAGAACGACGCTAAATAACAGTCAGTGTACTTTTTGAGCCACATACTGAAAGATGTTGAATGCCGCTACACCTATCTTGAGAAACTAGCATACGAGCTAGTCCTCACCACTTAGAGGTTACGCCCATACTTTTTGTTGCATCTAATAATTGTGCTAACTAACAGCACTCTAGAAAGAGCTCTCCTCAACCCTGAAGTGTCCGACCGACTAATCAAGTGAACCACAGAATTAAGCGAGTTTGATATACAGTACCAGCCTAGATCAGCTATCAAGGCACAAGCCTTAGCCAACTTTGTGACTGAAGTACAGAATGCTAGCCAAAGGCAACCTGGAAGATATATGTGGATAGTTGTCCACCCAGCAGGGCAGCAGAGCGGAGATACTTTTGATATCCGGAGATACTTTTGATATCCCCACATGAAGATAGAATGCAGTTGTCTATTTGGCTAAACTACTGAGCTAAAATCAATGATGCAGAGTATGAAGTACTAATCGCTGGTCTGCAAGCAGCGAGACATGTGGGAGCCACCCGAGTTCTTATCTACTCGGACTCTCAATTGGCAGTGTAGCAGCTGTCAGGAACTTTTGAGATAAACAATGCCAGACTAAGGTTATATGCTAAGGGGTTTGAAAAATTAAAGGTTGGATTTCAAGAAGTGATTATATAGAAAATTCTCCTAGCGGAGAATCAATACACGGACGAGCTGGCCAAGTTAGCAAGTTCTTTAACCCCTGTGGTATTGGACAAACCAATCGAGTAGATAATGTTGGTAGCTCACATTGAGAGGTCAACTGAAAGGGAGATTTCAAGCGATTAGTGGACATCTGATTGAGTTCCTCCGATCGGGCAGCATACCGGCTGACCCGGAGCAGGCTCAGTTAATAAAAAAGAGAGCCAGACGATTTATATTAGTTGGAGACCACTTATATAAAAGGGCTTTCTTAAGACCCTTGCTGAAGTGCATCAGAGTAGTGGACATTCAGTACATCCTATAAGAAATTCACCAAGGCTCTTGTGGTAGTCATCCGAGCAGTCATTCATTGGCAAGAAAAATCTTGTTGGTAGGCTATTTCTGGCCTACTCTACAAGCCGATGTCGCTCGGACAATAGCAACTTGCTTGTCTTACTAGAAATATTAGAACATACTGTTGGCGCAGCGGGGTCGACAAGAGAGGGTAGAGTTTATCTGTCAAAAGTAAAACAAATACCTTCTCCGTTTAACTTAGATTAGCAGCAATAGTATAATTAAAATAAACAACAAGAAAATAAAGAAAGAGGCGCATGGTTTACTTGGTTACAACCTTGGTGGTTGTTAATCCAAGGACAAAGAAAGCTCTAAAAATCTCCTTCGGTGAAGGCGGAGAAGCCTCTTACACTCATTAATTGCTTAGACTATTGCTAGGAAAAAAAATACATGAGTTGTTATCTATTTCCTAGGTCCAGAGGTCTTTTTATAGCTCCTGAAAAATCTTATCCATGGTTGGAAGGCGCCTTCCACAAAGCTGGAAGGCGCCTCCAGCGAAGCGCCTTCCACAGAGCTAAAAGGCGCCTCCAGCGAGGCGCCAGTGGATAAAAGTTTATCCACTGCCAATGGCAAAATCTGCCTGGTCAAAGATGCCTTTCATGGGGCTGGAAGGTGCCTTCCATGGCTGGTTGAAGGCTCGTTCAACCCAGCTGAAGGTGCCTTCTGCTTGAAGGTCACGGAGGTGCTGTCAACTCTTGTTGAAGGCACCTCCAGTAGCTCCATAACTCTATTTTAGCTATTTCGCTGCTCCAATCGCCTGAGTGATATTGACCAATTGAAATAGGGCTCACCCAAACATAATTTCCAGTCTTTTTCCTCAAGTAGGTTTCCGCTCTAGCTTATCGTCCCTCAAACGTCGCACACATCCTTCTCATCCACTGATGCACCGAGCCCGTCGACTCCCATCCCGTGCCATCCTTCTCCCTAGCTACATCTTTCGCTCATCTTCTTGTGTTCCTAAGTTCCTGCACACTTAGACACAAGGTTCAAACACAATAGGACCGAACTTTAACTTGGTTGATCATATCAAAAATACCACGGGGTTCCAACAATCTCTCCCTTTTTGATGTACATCGACCCAATTTCAAGTTAGGGAAAAAAACAAATAAATTACAATAACATAAGTTTTGTAAAGAAATTGCAAA
Organism: Zingiber zerumbet; assembly: GCA_037833815.1. NCBI lineage: Eukaryota > Viridiplantae > Streptophyta > Magnoliopsida > Zingiberales > Zingiberaceae > Zingiber > Zingiber zerumbet. Next base: position 10,214 of record JBBMJZ010400273.1, read on the forward strand.
ATTAAGTTAAGCATTAACATGCATTAAGTTGCAAAACTAATTTAGGCAATAAAATGCAATTTTAAAAAAGTGTCCCTTACTCCCCTAAATTTGTACCTATTCCTCCCCCTTTGATCATATCAAAAAATAGGAAAAAGTAACAGAAAAAGTTTGAAAAATTTGAAATTAATTTTTTAGGGGGTAGTTAAAAAAATTTCAAATAGAAAAAAATTTCCATAAGGGCATACTCTGACTAATTAAAAAAAACTTTAACTTGTTAAAAAATTATAGCAGTTATCAGTTAGTCAACTAAACATTTATTTCAATAATTGACTTCTTGGCTGTGGTGAGGTACTAGGCCTTCTTGGTTATTGGAGCAATAACAACTTTCTAGACAATGTCTCTTAAAGAAATTAAACATTTAATTTCCTTTCTGAATGCCCCAAAAAAATAATTCAACTCAAATATATTTTTAGAACCCAATATAGGTTCTTTCCTACTAGGTTAACTAAAAATTTAGGGGTACATAACTTTTGGGGATTTTTCTAAATTGCCCCTGGTGTTTTCTAATATACCAGTTTAGTCTACCATACTTTCTAATTTTTGGTTTGCTCAAACTCAAACATGCATGGTTATTTTTCATCTTTTCAATTTCAATTTTTAATTTATTATTTTCTAATTTTAAATTATCATGCATTTCTAAGGGACATGATTTAGCAAATTACTTTTTTAAATTAATGTTTTCTTTTTTTAATTTGTATAAATATTTATAAAGCATTTTGATAAAATTAAAAGACTGTTCGGGAGATAGTGCATGCGTGATTTATGCTCCCCCTTCATCACAACTTTCCTCTGATGATCCTCCCCCTTCATCGATGCTCATTTCTGAGCGGCTTTCATTTTCTTCTCGGTGGTTGACCAGTAAGGCTAGTCCGGCGTATTCTTTGATCTCAGATTTAGAGGACGATGATTCATCCCATGTGGCCTTTAAATTCTTGTGCTTGGAGCTTGTTGGTGTTTTGCCTTTGTCCTTCTCCATTTTCTTTAGTTTAGGGCATTCATCCTTGATGTGTCTTTCTTTGTTGCAGTTGTAGCATCAGACATTCCTTTTGTTTTGATAATCCCTTTTTGTCTGTGACTTAAATTTATTAGATTGAATAAACCTATTAAACTTTTTTACCAATAGTGTTGCTTCATTTTTGTTAATGGATGTTTCGGAGTCAGGATATTCCTTCTTGGCTTTCCAGGCAAGATTGTTGTTCAACTTTTCAATTTCTTTAGGATCTTCACATCGAGTTTCATGAAGTTCAAAAGTAGAAAACTATTGGAACCCTAAGGTTATTTTTGGTATGATCAACCAAGTTAGGTTAGGTCCTGTTTTAGTTTGATCCCTGTGTCTAAGTGTGTAGGAGCTTAGGAGCACAAGAAATCAAGCGGAAGACGCATCTAGCGAGAATGATGATACGGGAAGTGAGCCAACGGTCTCGATGCATACAAGGGACAAAGTGCTGCGGAAGAGTACACTGGTGGACGAAAAGAACGTACGCAACGTTTGAGGGATGAGAAGCCGGAGTGGAAGCTTGCTCGATGAGAAGGCCGAAAATTAGGTTTAGGTGAGCCCTATTTCGGTTGGCCGCAATCACCCAGGTGATAGGAGCAGTAGGAGAGTGAAAAGAGTTGAGGAAGCCTACTAAAGGCGCCCTCAACAAGGGTTGGAGGCGCTTCTAAGGCCCCCGTGTGCTTCTGCCACCTTCAGGCAGAAGGCGCCTTCCATGAGCATGGAAGGTACCCTCTATGAGCATGGAAGGCGCCTTCAACCTGGAAAACTGACCGTTGCCAAGGGATAAAACTCTATTCCTTGGCGCCTCACTGGAGGCGCCCTCCAAACCCTTAGGAGGCACCCTCAAGCTACGAATAGGATTTTCAGGAGCTATAAAAAGGCCCGTGGAGCTAGAAAATTAATCAACAACTATTGTAATAATTTCCTAGAGATTTTATGAGCTTTTTAAAGAGTGTAAGAGGCTTCCCGCCTACACGAAGGAGATATTTTTAGTAGAGCTTTGCAACCGCCTTGGATTAACAACCACCTAGGTTGTAACCAAGTTAAATATGTTTGCATATTTTATTTCTAAATAGTTGTTCATTTTAGTTTATTATAATTGTGATATTGTTATTGATCTAAGTTTGAAACAGAGAAAGATTTTTTTCATCTCTTTTTACAGACATTGTGCCCTCTTGCCGGTTCCGTCGCTGTGCCAACACTTGTTGCTTCAGTCGACAATTAGTCTTTCTATACCGCACCTTGCTCTGATACTACTTGTAGATCCCGGTGAGGCCGACCAGGGGGTGAATAGCCTGACATATAAATTAAAATTTTCTCTTGCTACTTACTTAGTAAAGATAAATACATAGTTAAATAAACAAAAAGAAATACATAAAGTGAAGAGGTAGAATTTACTTGGTTATAACCGGAGAAGTTGTTAATCCAAGGCAGTTAAAAAACTCCACTAGAAGATCTCCTTTGATGAAGGCGAAGTAGCCTTTTACAGAAGATAAAGCATGAACAAAATGAAAACAAAAGTATAAATTCAAGTACATAATGTGTGGCATTATAAACTTTGAAGATCAGGACTCTATTTATAGCTCACTGGTCGCAACTAGACATTTGCTGACATGACACTTTTTGGGCTCTTGGATCATGTCCGGGCTCCTATACTTGGTCACTTCAATCCACTTCACAACAGCTCTTCATCGACGACTTATTAGTTCTTGGGCACCTGGACCCAATTCGGGCACCTGAAGTCGGTTGACGTGGACTCCAGTGTTGATCCTCTTCGACCAACGGTTCACTAATGTGGAAAAATAGTTTAGGTGCCTGGACCTAATCCGGGGCCTGGAGTCCAACCACTTGGACCTAGTCAACTCAAGTTGACTTTGGGTGATTCTTCGTCAAACTAGAGTTGAGCTCACCCGAACCCAACTTTGACCTTCTCCTCAAGCAGTCTTCCTCCCCAACTTCTCGTCCCTCAGAATTGCTACACGCATCATTCTCATCCACCGATATACTCTTCCACAAGTCTTTATCTCTCAGATGCATCAAGCCAGTCGACTCACTTCCCGTGACATTCTTCTAGCTTGCTGCATCTTCTACTCAACTTCTTATATTTCTAAGTCCCTACACACTTAGACACAAGGCTGTAACGACTCGACCCTTTGGCCTCTTGGGTGCCCTTGCAGAT
>JBBMJZ010400311.1:0-13423 GCA_037833815.1 Zingiber zerumbet
TTATAAATGGGTCATTTCAGGTCGGGTCAGGTTCGGGTTGGATTCGGGTTGTGGGTCATTTCGGGTCGGGTTCGGGTTGAATAATTTGACCCGAAATATTGATCAGGTCGGTTCGAGTTTTGATGTTCCAACCCGTCAACCCGCCAACCCGAACCTGTCAACCCGAATTCGACCCGAATTGCCACCCCTGCCGTCGCTCCTCTCCAGTTGCTTACCTCAACCTACCTGTCAAATATTGGTCCTCCAGGCCTGTTTGTACTTTATCGCTTAGCATCAGATTGGTTCACCGGGCTTTCTCTCGATACCAGATCCTCCAGACCTACGAGCTTCCCTGCTAAGTGTCAGGTCCTCTTGACCCACTTGGACTTCTTGCCTGGCTTCCACAATCTGCTAAGATTCCCAATTGAGTAAAGATCTTGTATACTTATTTAACTTGTTAGATTACAATAAGACTTAACTTGAACCTTTGACAACATCAAAACTCAGGTTCGATTTGGGTACACCCTACACCAACAAGTGTCTTAGCTGAGATGCGAGCAATTATTGCTCAATTTACCCAATCACAACATCGTTTTGAGTCACAGGATACTCAAGACCCATAGGACCCTGCTAAGTAGCATCTTTATAAGGTATGCTCAACTATAGTTTTTTTTATCACTCATAAAACATACAAAATATATTTATTTAGTTTTGATATTATAATATGATTATCTCTAATTATATTACATTTCCTCAAGATAATTTATTGATCTATATATTACCACCATCAGATATCTAAAATATTATTTAGGTATTTTTTACTTGTAAAATTAGTTACACATTCATATTTTTAATGTATTTTCTCATTATTAATTTTTGAATCAATTTGTCTCACATGATTCTAATAATAATTTATCATATTTTGTTTTCTATAGGATTTGATAGTACTATCTTATAGAATTTTATTTAGTGGTCTTTGTAGTAGATTATGGACATAGTTTGTATGTCTTTAAATTTGTGTATCTTTAGTGAATACTTTATTGTGTTAGTTTGTATGAATTTGAATAGTAAATTTGATTGTTCGTGTATGGATTGCAATGAGTTTGTGAATATATAGTTAATGAATTAGTTGCTTGTCTATGAATTGTAAATGTTTGTGTATAATGGAATATAATTTAAACATGGTTTGTGATATAATTTGTATTGATATGAAAAATGTAACTAGGGTAATTGCAAATTTAAAGTAGAATATGTTAAAATTTTTGTAATTTAGTGATGAAATTAAAGGTTTCATCGGTAATTACTGATGAATTTACTTTTTAATCGGTAATTATCATAATAGGAACAATGTAAATTTACATTAGTCACCGACGAAATTCAAGATTCTGTTGGTGATTTCCGATAGAATCCAGGATTCTGTCGATAAATAATATTATGGAAACATGTTTCTGTTCACTAATTACCGATGAAATCATAACTTCCATTGATATTTACTGACGGAACACTAATTCCATAGCTAAATTTACCGACGACAACACAATTCCGTCAGTAAATTTATCTATGGAAATTTATTCCGTCACTAGATAGCGACGGAAAGTAAATTCTATCAGTAAAACCATCTACGACCCAATCTATTTCGACTACCATATGTTCGTTGTAATTCCTTCGTTAAAATCAAATACTCAACGAATAGTGACAAAATACCTGTCGTTAATACAAATTTTTTTTTGTAGTGTAAGGTATTGAATAACTTATAAAATTATTTAATATGATATTAAAAATAAAAAATACCTAATCAATGACGGGTAAGTACTTTAGTTCCCTTATATAAGAATAAGAGAGATGTATAAAATTGTGCAAAAGAATAAGAGAGATGTATAAAATTGTGCAAACTATAGGGCTATTAAACTAATGATTCATATCATGAAATTTTGGAAAAGAATAATAGGGGAAAGATTAAGGAAGGAGACCAAGGTGACCAAAAATCAATTTGGTTTCATGTCTTGAGTTTGACAATAGAAGTTATACATCTTCTCAGACAACTAATTGAAAAGTATCAGGAGTAAAAATAAGATCTACACATAGTAGTCATTGATTTAGAAAAAACTTATGATAGAGTTCTAAGAGAAATTATATAGAGAATTCTAGAAAAAAGAGATGTTAGTGTAACATATATTAAACTTATTAATGATATGTATAAGGATATAACGATCAGAGTGAAGACTTCAGGCAAATTAACTGAAGCATTTCCAATAAAGATAGAATTACAACAAAGATGAACTCTAAGTCCATATCTTTTTACGCTAATTGTGGATGAACTCACTAAACACATTCAAGACAGAGTACCTTGGTATATGTTGTTTGTAAATGATATTATTTTAGTAGATGAGACACGTGAAAGAGTAAATACTAAACTAGAATTTTAGCGAGAAACACTAGAAGTGAAAGACTTTAGGTTTAGTGGAATAAAGATAAAATATATGGAATTTAAGTTTAACAATATTAGACGTAATAAGATAATTATTAAAATAGAAGATGACGAGTTATTTGGAATTGAGAACTTTAAGTATTTAGGATTATTTTTACAAAATGATTGAGGGATTGTGATGCAAGACCAACCCAACATGACCCCTTGAACTTTAAAGTGTCATAACTTTTGACTCGGGGCTCGAAATCAGGCTTTATCAATGACCACACATGCAGAATTCAGAGATCTACATTTATTATAAGAGAACTCGTAACTACTAAGTTTTGGACCCAAAAAAAGCAACGTTTAGGCACTTGTCCGAGCCTCCGAATATTTTATTACTATTTTTTGCCATTTCTATTTTTTATGGTATTTAGGGTAATTTTGGTATTTCTAGTATTTATGAGTCCTAGTTTGTCTATATCAACATCTTGTTAAGTTAATTTTAATTTTTGTCAAGAGATTTGCTTTTTTGGAAAGATCTCTTTTCTTTCTTTATAAGATTGAAATTGAGGCCCATATATCAGGATTTCTTTCCTTTCTTAGTCTTAAGGTCTAAAGTCTATATAAACACATGTTTAGCTAGAAAAGAGAAAGTTAAGGTAGATGTGTGGACATATGAGGATAGACAGAATAAGAAATGAGAGAATTAGAGAGAAAGTTAGAGTTGCATCTATTGAGGGAAAACTTCGAGAGCCATATTTAAAATGATACAGACATGTACTTAGATGACTAATAAATGTTCTAGTTAGATGATGAAGAAAAATACCAAAAAAAACTTAGTTAGCAATAATAAAATAAAATAAAATTTATTTAAGTATAAATAATAATATAATAGGAGATAGAATCTAATGATATAAAAGGATTTATATAACCGATCTCACTTAATAAGATGAGATTTGATCATTGTTATTGTGATATCACATATTGAAAATTAAAAAAATTCTCAATTAGCGGAGATACCTAAGTGTCTATATAAATATGTGGACTGCAAGCCCTCAGTTTAATTTTTTTTTATTTATTTTATAAATTGAATATAAATTTTATTAATGAACACTATTTATAAATTTTAATTATGACCAAAAAATATAATTAATTCCATAAAATAATTAATGCTAAAGCCACATGCTTGAACTGCCAAATCGGTACAATTACGTCTCTTTAAATATTCCAAATGCACAATAGAAAAAGACTGATATATAGGCTGAGAATTAATCATCACAACCTGAAAGAAACTTCATCAGTCTACAAAATTTCTTATTCGGTAAACAAACTTAAGACAACTAAGCATCCTCACTGGCTGTAGCACTGGCAGCACTGAGATCCACTGACAGATCAAGATCCTGTCAACAACAAAATAAAAATTCATCCAAAATGCATATTATATAAAGAAAAAGAAGATAAATGCTAAATAATTCAGTATACCTTTCCAGTGATCTTCTTGTACATGGAGATCACGTCTTGGACTGTGGACTCAAAGTGTGTTGTTGCATCATAACTCTGCAATAAATATCAGAAACATTTTCCCCTGTTTTCTTGCAGAAATTTTTCTTGAAAAAATGCAAAAAAAAAAAAAAAATCATGTGAATTATTACAGTGGAGACAAAGCAATTGTCCTCTTCATGGTTGTTGATAGGTTCATATCTGTCATAGATATCAAAGAAGGTTTCATCTACTGGCCCAAGGAGATCAATGCCAGGCTTGAGCTCTGTCTCAGGATCATCCGTCTCAGCTTCAGTGGAGACAAAGGCGATGTACTTCCCTTTTGGAGCAACATTGTGAGCATAAGAACAGCAAAACAAATACCTGCAGCAACAACAACAACAAAAGGCATTGATTAAGATTCATAAAGTTTTTAAAAAATGACATTTAAAAGGATTTTGCATAGTTGAAGAAAAACCTACATGTCAGATTTCTTGCCTAATTGTTTTTGAGGTAGAATAAGCTGCACTGAGTGTGAGTTGTTGGTGTCTGGAATTGGATGGCTCATTATGCAGATTGCTCTGGCCACTCTTCCAACCTTCTTCACCTGTTAAAATTCCAATTAAGTAGGATATTAATTCTTCATTTTTAAAATATATATATAATGTTATTAAGGAACTGTATGATACCTTATCAGGCACGTAAGAAGGATCACAGACTATTTTTTTACATTTAGCAGTTTCACCTTCAGATGTCACACCAATGGCTTTTCCATCTTCATCAAACTCTACCTTTTATTGAACAAACAATGCCTATTTAATTCTATTTAGATTTAACTAAAAATTAGGGAGGATTAAGTTAATTATCACTACCTTGCATTGAGGCTTGTTGAGCATGTACGTGCCGCCATAAACAGCACTTAGTCGAGCAAAACCCTGCAAATTAATGAACTTAATTATGTGCAATACAACGATAATTGAACTGAAAAATGGAGAAGAAATTAAAGTAAAACCTGAGGAAGCTCTCCAAGCCCGTAGAGAGGATAAATATAAGGAGATCCTCCTTGAAACCGGGCCAGCGATTCAGCATATAGCTGAATACAATTTCATCAGCAAATCCATGAACTAATCATGAAAAAGAAGAAGAAGAAGAAGATTAAGTGAAGTTTGCTCTTAATTACCTTCATTCTCTTTACGGTATGAATTGCAGGCTGATCCAAGTAGCTATCATCTGAGTGAAGTGCCAATGCATGCCCAATGAAATCGACTGTGTTATCGTCCAAACCATATTTGCTAATCCAACAAAAACAAACAAAAAGAACAATTTGAACACACGAAATAAACAAGGAAAGAACAATGCAATGTTTGGATCCTACGAAATGACTTCTCTAGTGGTGACTGTGCTCAGGTCAAGCCCTTCGTGGGACTTGGGATCGTCCTCCTCGTAATCTTGCACGTAGATGAACAACTTGCGTGCGCGGCGCTTCTCGAAGAGCCCCATTAGAGTTGATTTCAGAGCTTCAACATCAGTGGCTGGCACTTTATATATCTGGTGAAGCCATGCAATTAACAAACAAGATAAATGATGTTAATTGAGGGTTCATGATCACTTAAAAATCAAATCATAAAGAGAGAATTAGTTAGTCATCATCTGTACCTTTCGGTTGTTGTAAACAAAGCTTCCATCCACTGCTTTAAAATTCAAGTATTTGGTAACACCAGTGCGAATGAGGACCCGGACAAGGGCACCATTTGCCATCATGAACTGAGAAATTAATTAATTAAAATAAGTTAAATACATTTAGAGAACTAATTCTAAAATGATTATTATCAGTATCAAAAAATAAAACAAAAAACCTTGGGTATCATGTCCACATTGTACTCCTTGCTCAAACCCAATGCCTCCGGAGGGCTACCATCACCTCTAAATCTCTTCCAAATCTAATTTTTTTGTTTCTTAAAATAATAAATAATACAAAATCTAATGAAATTATCCAAACTCATTCGAAAATTCGAATCGACCTGATTAAGACTAAGTGATGTTGATTCTCCACCGTAATAGTCATTTCTATCCATGTGAAGGACCTTGAGGCCCTCGACGGAGAGGAGACCACTTAGAATGCATTCCTTGAGGCCGGTGCCAAGTACGATCACATCGTATTCTTCATCCATTGCTCCGGAGAAAAGAGAAAAAGTAAATGAGAGATCAGATTCGAGTGAGAAAATTAAATAGCTGAGACTAAAGGAAGAGAGGAATTAATAGGTGATGGCGAAGAATGGAGAGAGCAAGTCTTTCGGCCGGTAAGAAGACAAAGCGACAATGTTGTGTGACCATTCGAATGATAAGTGGTCACGATTTTACTAAAATCGTTAGAGAAGATATTCATTTTTTTTATTATCTTTAAATCAGAGATAAAACAAAACGAAATATTTTTTTAAAAAAAATACTCAGAACGGAAACGGAATTGATTTGGAATTAAATTGGGTTTTTTAGGAGCGAACCAGCGTTGAACCGGTGCGGTTCATTAGACGATTCTAAACCCTTTTCATTCAGCACTGTGAACCCTCTCTCTTTCTCTTTCTCCCACTCGAGCCGCCGGTTCCTTCGCCTCCCCTTTTCCGTGTGCCCAACTCGCTCCTTCCTTGAGCGGCGAGCACCGTCAGCGGCTCCGGCCCTCCCGTGAGTGGCAGAAGCGGCGCCGGCTCTTCATCGCTTGTGTGGGGGTGCAAAGAACCCTATTTCGCTGCCGCGGCGTGCAAAGAACTGGAGTGAACACCGCGTTTTCGTCCTTCGCTACGAGATTGCTTCAGATTCCGCATTTGGACCGCCAAAGTGAAAATAATGAAGAATTTAAAGGTTTCGTCGCAGCTCTCGCTGGATCTCGAGTTGCAGTTCGAGGGAGAGTCGATTCTGCTGTCCGCCTTCGACGTCGAGCGCAACCGTGTCTTCTTTGCCTCTTCGTATAATGTCATCTACACTCTTCAACTTCCGGTGTCTACGGTAAGGAATCGACGTGCATATTTCTATTGCTACTATTAGTGTTATGATTATTATTTTGTGAAAATAAAGTTCATTGAGCAGTCGGATTAAGTTTGATTGTAATGAATTATAATGATCACCGTTCACCTGATCGTTGGAACTACGAGAACAAACCTTTTTATGGTCATGAAAGTTTCTCCTTTCTTCAATTGACTTTTGCTAGGTGTTGGTTTTTCTCTGATTTTAATCTGGCATAAGCAGCGCAAATCATTATCCTGCATAAATGAAACTATGAATATCAGTTTCAGTCTATGCACTCGATTAAGTTACTTAGTTACAGCTATAAATCTAACACTGTTCTCAATGGTCTATTAAATACTTGCAAATTCACTGTGGTTACTAGTTAATGATTTGTCAATCAGTTTTAATATTCATCCCCACTCACTCCCCTTTGTATCTGTGTATATTTTATAAACTGACTATTCCAAAGGCTAGTAGCCGCCCGTGATTTACCTCCTCCGTGTTGGCCTTGGGACGGGTTGGTGGGGGCGCTGGGGGCGAGCGTATTCGCCTTTTTGCCACCATATTTTATAAGCTCACAAAATTAGGATGGGTTTAAGTATCCTCCTAGAGTTGTTTTCTTAACTGTGCATTTATCTAAGCATATTTAAATAAGAAGCTATATTGTTGGTCTTTATCCCCTAAGGTGATAGCCATAGTTAAAAGTCAAAGTTTAGGTGAAAGGTTAATATCCACAAATGTGATTTTTTGCATTAATCTGCAAAGCAATGCATGTAGTTGCAACTTATCTTTGTTTTTCATTTTTCTTGGTGTCTTTAGAATTCTTCTTCAGAAGTTGAGCCTCTACCCTTGGAACCCGAGGATCATATTTCTGCAATGGATTATCTAATGGAGAAGGAAGCGCTGATTATTGGAACTTCAAAGGGTTGCTTAATATTGTATAATGTTGATATGAAAACAACTGAATTTGTTGGCAAAGTAAATGGCGGAGTAAAGTATATTGCTTCAAGCCCAGATGGAGCCCTTCTGGCAGTAACATCTGGATCTGGGCAGTTGCTAGTCATGACTCAGGATTGGGATGTACAGTATGAATCTCCACTTGATCCTAATCTTTCTGATGTAAGTTGTGAACTTTTATCCTAACATTATTTGTATTTTTTGCATAGCTTCGTTGTTTGTTTATTGATAAATTATCATCATATTTGTCTACTGACTTGAGTTTAGCAATAACATGGATTCTTGGTAATATATACTTGATGTGTGGAGAATTTATTAAACTAGAGATCGGCTTTGACCTTTTTAATTCTATTGTGAGTAGAAATGAACTTATAGAATATAGAGGGGGAAAAACCATGACTTGCATTCTTTTTGGTTGCTTTCATATTAATAGAATTGCATCATTTAATAATAAGCAATGAAGCTCAACTATTTCCCAACAAGCCATAAAATTGTAGCATTTTTAATGTTTAGTAATATTTCCCCAGTTAAGCTAGATCTGACTTTTGTCCGTATTTGCTTGAATTTTGAGGTCTGCATAGTATATGTTTGTCTTCAAGATTATTGTTATATGTTTAAGTTCTTTTCTAGGATATGGACACTCATGATCTGGGTGGTCCTTCTAGCAGTCAATTTGATAGCTCCATTTCTTGGCGAGGCGATGGAAGATACTTTGCTACAATTAGTCAACTTTACTATTCTTCTTCTCTGCAAAAGAATTCTTTTCCTTTACAAAAGCTTAACATCTGGGATAGAGAATCTGGAGATTTGCATTCTTCTTCAGAGCTCAAGAAGTTCATGGGTACATCCTTAGATTGGATGCCTAGTGGAGCTAAAGTGGCAACTGTGTATGACAGAAAAGGTGAAAATAAATGCCCTTTGATTGTACTTTTTGAGAAAAATGGAATGGAGAGAAGCTCTTTCTCTATTAACGAGACAGCAGAAGCAACAATTCAGATTTTAAAATGGAACTGCAACTCAGACCTTCTGGCTACTTCTATTGTCAGTGATGAATTTGATTCTATCAAAATTTGGTCCTTCAGCAACAACCATTGGTATTTGAAGCAAGACATGAGATATCCAAAGAAAGAAGGTGTGAGGTTCTTGTGGGATCCATTAAAGCCTATGCATCTGATTAGTTGGACTTTGAGTGGAAAGGTTACATTTTACAACTTTATCTGGACTACTGCTGTTACTGAGACATCAGTAGCATTGGTTATTGATAACTCCAATGTGTTAATAACTCCTCTTTCAATCTCCCTAGTCCCACCTCCCATGTCTCTCTTTAGTCTAAAATTTTCTAGTGCTGTTCGAGAAATCTCCTTCTTATCTAAGAGTTCAAAGAACTATATAGCAGCATGTCTATCCAATGGAAGCTTATGTGTAGCAGAGACTCCTAGCGTTGATATGTGGGATGCATTTGAAGGAAAAGTAATTGATATTGAAGCTTGCCATAGTGATTCAAGGTTGGAGAGCTTTATGCATCTAACTTGGTTGGATTCAAATACTCTTTTTGGAATAACTTCTAGAGGATCTCTTAGTTGCTTAGGGAACAACATTACCCAACAAAATTCTCGTAATTACTTTTTGCATGAGATCGAGCTTGCATGTTCTGAGAATTCAGAGCCTGAATCATTTGCTTCTTCAGGTTGGCATGCACAGATATCAGAGGTGGCATCTTTTGAAAAGCCTATCATTGCTATTGCTCCCGTTCCAACAAAAAAATGTGCAGCCTTTGTTCAGCTTCAAGGAGGACCAATCATTGAGTATTCTTCTACTAAGTTGATGACACTTGAACGAACTCATCATCATGATTCTGGATCTGATCATGGGTTTTCATCGTCATGCCCTTGGATGAAGGCAGTACTTGTTTGTCAGTATGGTATTTTGAGAGACCTTGTTTTTGGGCTTGATGATAATGGTAGGCTACATCTTGGAGGGAGAATATTATGCAAAAACTGCAGCAGTTTCTCATTTTATTCTGCCAATGGTGGTGTCACTGAGCAAGTCGTTACTCATTTGCTGCTTATCACAAAGCAGGATTTGCTAATCATCATAGGCATGGATGATATTTTACGTGAGACTCTTGAAACAAAAATAGATAGTTACAGTACTTCTATTAACCACAAAGAGGAAAATAAAGATTTTGTTCATATATGGGAAAGAGGAGCAAAGTTGATTGGAGTAATGCATGGAGATGAGGCAGCAGTCATATTACAAACTAATCGGGGTAGCTTAGAATGCATTTATCCAAGGAAATTGGTTCTTGTGTCAATTACTAATGCTTTGGTACAAGAGCGTTTTAAGGATGCAATGCTTATGGTGAGGAGACATAGGATAGACTTTAATGTCATTGTTGATTACCATGGTTGGAAAGCTTTTCTAAAATCAGCCAAGGAGTTTGTTCGTCAGGTAGATAATCTTGGCCATATAACAGAATTTGTTTCCTCAATCAAGAATGAGAATGTGATCAACACGCTATACAAGGCATACTTTCCTCAACCTTCTCCAATTGAGGCACTGACTAGAAATTCAGAAAATATTCAGGATCTTGCCACAGGAAGCAAGGTTTCTGATGTTCTTTTTGCTGTGCGGAGGGCTCTTGAGGAACAAATGCCTGAAAGCTCAGGAAGAGAGCTCTGTATTCTGACCACTTTAGCCCATAGTGAACCTCCAGCTTTGGAGGAAGCACTGAATAGAATAAAAGTTATCCGAGAATCAGAGCTATTGGGGGCTGACAACAAACAGAGGTTATACCCTTCTGGCGAAGAATCTGTAAAGCATTTAGTATGGTTGACAGATCCTGAGGCTGTATATGAAGCTGCTCTAGGTTTGTATGATCTTAACCTTGCTGCCATGGTGGCAGTGAACTCACAGAAGGATCCAAAGGAATTTCTTCCTTATCTCAAAGGACTTGAAGATTTGCCGCCTCCTGTTATGAGATATACCATTGACCTAAGACTGCACAGATATGAGAGTGCTCTAAAACATATTGTCTCAGCAGGTGATGATTATTATGAAGATTGCATGAATCTCCTGAAGAACAACCCTGAACTTTTTCCCATTGGTCTGCAATTAATTTCTGACCATGTGAAAAGATCACAGATCCTAGAAGCCTGGGGGGATCATCTTAATGCTGAAAAACACCTTCAAGATGCTGCTATGATTTACCTGTGTTGCTCATCTCTTCACAAAGCTCTAAAAGCATATCGTGCTTGTGCTGATTGGAAAGGTGTATTTACAGTAGCTGGTCTCCTCAAACTAGGAGACAAAGAGATTCTTCTACTGGCAAATGATCTCTGTGAAGAAATTCAAGCACTTGGGAAGCCAGCTGAGTCTGCCAAAATTGCTCTTGAGTATTTGAAGGACATTTCTAGAGCTGTTGACTATTTGATAATGGCACGAGAGTGGGAAGAGGCTCTCAGAATTTCCCACATGCAAGAAGATCAGGATTTAGACTCCCCTCTTAGGGATGCATGCATAGAATGTGCTACTGCATTGACATCTGAATACAATGAGGGGTTAGAAAAGGTAGGGAAATACTGTGCCCGTTACCTTGCTGTGCGCCAGAGAAGGATAATGCTTGCTGCTAAAATTCAGGCAGAGGATAGGTTGGCAAGTGATGTCGATTATGATACTCTCTCTGAAACTAGCAGTACTTTCAGTAACATGAGTGCATACACTGGAAGGTATGTCATTTAGGCAAAATTACTCCTTTTCTGCTTTTCTTTGTCTATTATTCTTTGACAGTTTATCAAAACACTAGAATCTTTTAGTATGTGGACTACAACCATAACTTTTCTGATTGTTTGTGTGCACTGTTGCAACAGAACATTTTGTGATTATACAACAATATATTGTTCTTAATTTTTTTTTTTTTCAGTATTGAGTCATTATATCATCCTTAACATTTTAGTTTAATCTGACATTTGGCATTTCCTTGTTCTTTGCATTAGTTTTGGTCTTGTATATATCTTGGGAGCCAGGATCAACTAGAATAGCATGTTTTGTATGAGACTTTCTTTTTCTCACCATGGGATTTGTTTGGAAATATACCAAACATTATCCATTTACAGTTGTCCTGGTTCATGGGACTTAGTAGGATTTAAATTTTGTGTTGGGTGGAAGTAGAAAAAGTCAAAGAAAAAATATTGTGAAACAATAGTTAAGTGTTACTAAATGAGATTTCCTAGAAACTAAAATTTTTTTCCTTTATTCATATTCCTTTGGAGTGTCAAACATGTTTTTGAGAAAAAGAATACTGGATATATCACCCTAATGTGTTCAGTAATTTGAATTCAGAATTCCTCACTGTCTCGCTAGAATTTAACTTCTGTTAGCCTTTTTAATGTGATATAATAGATTTCTCATGATTCTACAGAATTTTATGCTTTTTTTATATATATGTTCTTGTTAGTTCCATAACATACGGCATTATACACTTGTTACTCTAACCAAAACATACTTGAATTTTAACAGGACAGAGAAGAATTCATCGGCTTCCATCAGTTCAAGCAAAGCCAGTAGAGTTCGCGAGATGAGACGTCAAAAGCATAGAGGTGGAAAGATTCGACCCGGAAGGTGCCAGTTTGCAAATGTTTCTATTTTGACTTATACATATTTTCCTTGACTCTCTGTCTTATTTCACTTTTTCTGACCAATGCATTGGCTATTCATCAAGCAGGATCAATGTGTTGTTTGAAAAGATAAAATAATAAAATATTAATAATCCAGAGTAAATAGGTAGCTTCAAGTAGTTAATAAAATAGAAAAATATGTTAAGTTGAGTTGAGCATGTCCATAGACAGATTATTAGTTTCTAAAGTTTTGACAAGTTGAATCCCGTTGAATATATGAAAGGTAGAGGTACCAAAGAAATTTTTATTTTGACGTAATTAAGATTATTTAAAATTCTGGATATTACAAGAGTCAAAATTAGCCTGATAAGATTTATATAATGATATCAGATAGTTTTGAATTCATGGTTGCTTGATGGTGTTGTACCAAGTTGGGCTATAACACCACCATAGTCTGCAGAGGTGGCTGTAGTTTGGATGAGAGAAAAATCAAAATATTTGGGCTTGAATAGTCCAACCTGAAATCAAGCTCAAACTGTTTTATTTCGGCTTGAAATAAATCAAAAAATTCAGTTTGGGTGGGTTTGAAATTGGTAATTGTGAAATAAATATGTAAATAATACACCAAAAGAGATTGAAAGAGGAAGATTAAAATCTACTTTTTATTTATACATAATTCAGATCTCAATACATAGTTAAATAGAAGAAAGAGTACAAGGTACAACAACAACAATAACCAAGCCTTTTTCCACTAGTTGGGATCGGCTGTATGAATCATTTTATGCCATCGAGCTTTATCTCCTATTATATCATCATTTATATTTGAATACATTTTATCTTGTTTTATTATTGCTAACCAAGTCTTTTTTGGTCTTCCTCTTCCTCGTTTGATATGCATGTTTATTATATTTTCACATCGCCTAACTGGAGCATTTATTGGTCGTCTAAGTACATGTCCGTACCATCTTAAACGTGTCTCACG
>JBBMJZ010400334.1:0-13422 GCA_037833815.1 Zingiber zerumbet
TAAGTTAAACTTAGAATCAATAGTGTTAAGTTCCGCTTGTGATTCAAGTTTAATTTCTAAAAAACACATGGTAGCTAATAAAGGTTCGGACCTTATACAAAACAAGGAACCAGTAGATATTCCGAGTAGCAACCAATTGAGACTAAAATGGATATAGCACAAGAAAACATATAAAGAGTATGCATTGGCCAAGACTTCTGTTTGCTATTTCATTGTGGTAAGGATCAGGAGATTCTTCCTTGAATTTATTTAGAGGCTTGCAAAACACAACACACTCTGCAACTAAAGATTCATAGAATAAGTGAGAAAAGACGAAATAAAAGATAGTGGAAAAGGAGCATAAAAGCTCAACAATACATCTGAAAATGAACATTAAACATAAAACTGTTGCAAGATGCTATTGCAGCTCCAAAAATGAATTGCAGTAAAATAATGACACTTATCTCACTGTAACAGGCAAAAATTTAGATATACGACTAAAAGTATATAGCAAACTATTTCAAGGAATTACCTGTTGCCAAGATATTGAAGTAAAAGATTGGTAACTCTATCTGGTAAATATTCTCCTATCCGAACAGCATTAAGCATCTGTAGATAACATCCCAAAATTCTTCCAGCATAGTTCTTTTGAAACATTTGAGCAAATGTTTTGCTTTCTGGCCTCTGAAGTTTCACATCCCCAAACCTGTAAGTCTTAATCACAAGTTAATTGAGAACAAGAAATGGCAAGAAACCTCATTCCCAAATCTGAAATCACTAACCGAGTGTATAAGCGATTTAAGATGTGAATTGTCCACTTTTTGACTTTCCACCATCCCCATGATTTTCTGACTTCTGGATCACTAGGTTGGCAGTCCAAAGGAACAGGCCTTTCCAAAATATTTAAGAATAGAACCATCCACGATCCAAACACATTGGGATCAAACAGTGGCCTTGGGATTTCTAGCTGAGAAACAAAACATCCCAATAGAGAAAATGAAATTGTTTTTAAGCATCAGATAGAAAATAAAATATAAATATTTGTGCTTAAGCATCAGATAGAAAATAAAATATAAATATTTGTGCTTACATATATGGATGACCAGAATATCTTGCATATGAGCTTAATTAGATCAGCCACTTCAATTGTAGGGTTAACAACATGAACAAGTTTATTAAATACATTAAGTAAGAGGGGAAATGTCTCTTCTATTATAAGATAAAGTGGTGTCCTCTCTTCATCTGATTTGAACCTAAAAAAGAAACAAAAATGATAAAAGTTAATAGGCAAGTGATGGAAGAAGCATATGCACCAGCAAATTGTCATAATAGAAGCCCATAACCAGCAAAAATTTTGAAATATAACAATTTGTTTCAGATAAAACAAAAGCAATTTTGGAATGTCAATATGTATTAGATAACTACACAAATAAGTGTTTGAAAATTAATTTTTCTAAATATTAAATATTTTATTAAAACTAGATTAAGTTATTGACATATATTCATAAGAAAATATAAAAAATAGTATGAAATTAAATGATTATTTATCGCAATACATTGGTTAAATTTTAAGTAAATACCAAAAGATATTGAGAGGCAATATTTTATGTTTAATTATGGGAAATAGTAGATATTCAAGTAAATTTATCAAAAAAAATTTGTAAAAATGAAAGAAATATCAAGCAACATGATAAGAAAATAGTGTAATAAAATATGATTAATATTTATTGTTGAATACTTCCGAAAATTTTCTTAATTGTAGGAATTATGATTTATTTAGATTAGCTTAATTATAGAGCTTGTGATTGATTGTAATTAATAGACGTACCATAATTATAGGATCCTCTTTCCCTCCTTATGTATATAAATACCTACATGTAAGTGAATTATTACGATGAGAAATATATGGTCTCTTTCTCTTTTACAAGGTATCAGAGTCAAGTTCTCTTTGACCTAATTTTTCTACCATCCCCTGTTGCTACTTCCACGTCCTATTGCTGCGGTCGATTTCGGCACCAATGCCATGTGCTGCCGAATGTCCTTTTCTGCCTCGAGTTCTTTGTGTGACCACAGGTCATCCTAACACCAGTTTTTCCTCATCTTCCGATATTTTAGCTATGGTTGCTCGCAGCCGACGTCCTTTTCTGCCTCAGGTTCTTCATGTGACCACAGGTCATCCTAACACCAGCTTTTTCTCATCGTCCAACACTTCGACTATAGCTGCTCGCAGTTGTGGGTTCATTTGGGGTCATCGCAGAGGTCATGAAATTGATACCACCAAGAGTAGTCGTTCGCGTGTTCATTGTGATCGTCCCAACCATGCCTCCGAGAAGTGTTGGACGAAGTTTGGTAAACCTAACTAGGCTAATAATGCATCTACCAAACTATCGACTTCATCACCAGACACCGACAATCATGATGATATGGTCTATGTTTCTCGTACTAATTATGAGAAATTGCTTCACTCTTCTGCCAGCATTCCCTCTGTCACTACTGTCTATGTGTCTCATGATAAGTCATGGATGTTGGATTCGGGTGTGTCTACTCATATTACTATTTTCTCTTCCTCTTTTGTTTATCCCATGTCCGTCTAACCAATGGTACCAATTCTCCGATTACGGGAAGAGGTGTTATCAGATCCACTGCAAATATCACTCTTGATAATGTTCTCTTTACACCTAATTTTCCTATTAGTTTACTGTCTATAAGCCAACTAACAAAAGCTCACAACTATTCAGTATCTTTTTATCCATCCTATTATATTATTCAGGATTTGCACATGAAGAGGATAATTGGTGGAGGACATGAGAGTGATGGCCTATACTATCTAGATTCGGTCAATTGTGTCTCCTTATCAATGGCATTGTTGTCTAGGTCACCCATCTTCTTCCGCTCTCAAAAGTTGAATTCCCGTTCTGTCTATTGATTTCTAGTGCGAGTCTTGTGAGTTAGGCAAACACCATCGTACTTCTTTTCCTTCTAGAATTGATAAACATAGCTCTTTTGCTTTTAAACTTGTTCATTGTGATATTTGGGGACCTAGTAGAGTTGAGTCGAGAGGAGATTTTCAATATTTTATAATTTTTGTTAATGATTATTCTCGCATGACTTGCTTATATTTACTAAAAAATAGGAGTGAGGTTCCTGAGGTGCTAACATCATTTTATAACAAAATAAAAACTCAATATTATGTTGCCTTGTGCATCTTTCGTATCGATAATGCACTTGAGTTCACTCAGAAGACAGCGTCTATATTCTGTAATTCTCATGGCATACTTCATCAAACCTCTTGTTCATACACTTCCCAACAAAATGGATTTGCTGAGCGTAAACACCATCATATGTTAGACGTAGCTCATACTCTTCATTGTCATATGCATGTTCCTAAGTTTTTTGGGATAATGTTGTACTCACAGCTTACTTTCTCATAAATAGGATGTCTTCTACTATGTTACATGGGCATATCCCCTTCTCTTGTCTTCATCATAATAAATCTCTTTTCTCTATGCCTCCTCGCATATTTGATTGTGTTTGTTTTGTTCATAATTTTACTCCTACATTGGATAATTGTCTCCTCACTCTATTAAATGCATCCTGCTTGGATATTCTCGCACCCAAAAAGGATATTGATGTCTTGATCCACTCACAAAACACAGTTACACCTACGTTGATGTTACATTTTTTTAGTCCCAACTATACTTTTCCTCTGTGTAGCTCAGTCACATGATACATTAGCATCTCCTCGGTTACCTATCCCACCATCCATGTCTCCTTCAGATGCTCTGTCTCCAAAACCATTGTAGGTGTACACGAGGCGTGCTCGGCCAGAACCAGATTCAAGTCTCTCACCTCCACTTATTACAGATCCTGATACTCCTCACCCCTCCGATATTGATCTGCCTATTGTTATTCGTAAAGGTCAGTCTTGCACTACTCATCCTTTGTCTAATCATATTTCATTTGATTACCTTGGTCCTGCATTCTGCGCTTTTGTTGTTTCTCTATCATCTAGAGAAGTTCCAACTTCCTACTCTAAGGCTTATCAACACTCGGTCTGGCGAACTGCATTGGATGAGGAAATGTATGTCCTTATCTCTAGTGGTACTTAGGAGTTGGTGTCTGCCCTTATCTCTCGTGGTACTTGGGAGTTGATGGTTGCACCACCTTCTATTGATATTGTTATCTGTCGTTGGGTATTTACTTTGAAATTTAAAGCAGACGATATTATTGATCAATACAAAGCTCACCTGATGGCCAAAGGATTTACACAGACTTATGGTGTTGATTACTTTGAGACATTCTCTCCTACTGAATTCTATTAGAGTTCTGTTGCCAATCATTCGTATCAGCTAGATGTGAAGAATACCTTTGTCAATCAATCGTATCAGCTAGATGTGAAGAATACCTTTCTTTATGGCGATTTGCACGAGACCATGTTTATAGAGCAACCTCCAGGGTATATTGCTCAAGGGGAGAATGCTACAGTGGTTTGCAGACTTAAAAGGACTATTTATGGTCTTAAACAAAGTCCCGGAGCCTCGTTTGATAAATTCAATAATATAATCAGTGTTGTTGGCTTCAAACAATCCAAATCGGATCATTATGTGTTTGTACGATAGAGTACAAATAGGATTATCATTCTTATTATTTATGTTGATGGCATCCTAATATCTGGCAGTGATATATGTGGGATAGACAAAAATAAGAAGTATTTGCAGCAACACTTTGTAAAGAGGGATATGGGAGGTCCTAAGTATTTCATAGAAATTGAAATTGCTCGCAACAAATCTGGAGTTTCATTATGCCAACAGAAGTATGCTACATATTTACTCAAAGAAGCTAAATTGCTTGGAATTTTATGACAAGCTAGATATGATTGACATATATGTTCCTTCTTAAGGAGGAGTGTTGAATACTTCTGAAGATTCCCTAAATTGCAGAGATTATGATTGATTTAGATTAGCTTGATTATGGAGGTTGTGATTAATTGTAATTAATAGATATACCATAATTATAGGATCCTCTTTCCCTCCTTATGTATATAAATACCTACATGTAAGCGAATTATTCCGATGAGAAATATATGGTCTCTTTCTTTTTTACATTTATAATCAGGAATGTATTTATTTTTAGGGAAATCAATCTTTCAAAAATCATTTCCATACATAGATAATAGATATCTTTTATCTATATTTTATCAATTAATTTCATTCACCATATTCAAATTAGGCATAATTATTGAAGTTTAGTTAGCCGGTAAATAATAAAATCAAATAGATATTTATCAAAAAAATATTTATATAAAATAAATTCCATTCTTTATTTTGGTATAAACAATAAGTAGCTCTTCATAACAAATGGATAGGTGGCAAGAAGTGGTCATCAAAATGTGCTTTTATATAGTAATAATAGTTTTTTAGATTTACATACAATTAGATATGGTTTTTATAACCAACTAATATATATTAATTATAACAAAAGCATGAATCTAGTTAGTTGCTTTTATATTTAAATAATATTTTTAAAATGGTTGGCAGCAAAAAGCCATGTCTTACTTGAACCCATGACCTCTAGGTCACACGGTAGCAATTTTACCATTGCACCAAGATCCCTTTCATTTATATACATATAGATAGATAGATAAATACCAATATAGACAGCTGTGCATAATTACACAAATTTTGACTTCTCAAATGGTTCAGGATGTAACCTCAGCATAAGCATAGACAGAATAAAAGAAGTATTTTTCTTAAAGGCAAAGAAATTTGTATTTGTTTTAAATATCTATGAAATCGCCAAAAGAAGGATAATGTGATTATTTAGCATACTCACTCATATTTTCTAGCAAGAAATCGTAGGATATATAATGCTCCAAGTATTTGTTGATCTTGTGACATCAAATTGCATTTTACCCAGTGGAGAAGATTTGGCCACTTTTCTGGATAATCAGCTAGGATAATTGTTTTGATGCATTCACCAAGTTGAGCTCTGTTAATTTCAAAAAAGTATTAGAGGAACAAACAATATACTGCAAATGACTTATAAGTTTTCAGTACTAGGCATTTGATGCCTAAAACTAAAGAGGCATGTCTTGAAGGCTTCACTTGCTAAAGATTTGACCATTCGAGGGTGTAGAGAAAATGAAGTTAAAATTAAATCTGCACAAGCTTGACCTCGGAGGTGGCTTAGGATTTATTAAGTTTCAATACTTTGAAAGACAAACTATAAGAAATAGATGAAGACAAGCTTCCAAGGAGAGAAAACAAATGAGGAGTTAATACCTAAGCTCATTGCATTATAGACTAGCATGACATCTATATACTATGGCTTTGCATAAATCAACATCTTCTATTAAATCAACTAAGAAGATAGTGTTTCATTAATCAAAATATATGAAAATATGAAAAAACCACCATGTTTGCTCTTATTTAGTATCAAACGGATAGTTTATCATAAAAGTAAATGTAGCAGATTACTGATGATGTTCCCAATAGAACAAGATTCAGTAGATCAAAGGTGCAAATAAGAAAACAACAACTAGTCTGACAAAACTAAGCTAAAACCTAACCTCAAGGTAACTCACATGCAGACATATGTGAAAGTTGTCTGCAATCAAAACCTAATTCAATCAAAGATTATTGAATTAAATTTTAATTTGCACCAACACATTGTGTCAATGAGTCAGCAATGGGGGCAAGTCAAAACATGGTGGCAAGTCAAAACATGAAGTCATAAAAGGTGGAAATTTATATTACATAATTAATTGATGTACCTGAGCAGTGGCGGAACCTGGGCAATAAAACCAAGAATATTCTCACGAACCATGTTCTTGTCACTCTCCAATACTTCATGAGATTCACCTAATGCAAACATACAGCTGTCATGTTAGAGTTTTAAAGCAAAGAACCAAATCAAAAGACATAGGTCACGTTACTCCAACCAGGATCGTGAGGTGACCAGTACTTTGCCACAAAGTTTTTAAAATGAATGCTGGCAACTTGCCGTACACCAATATCACAGCTACCATCTACTATAATCTGCAACATCCTTACTAGATGTTGTGGTGTATGCTGGAACTGCATAATAAAAGGACTCACATAGTCAAAAAGATGTAAGATTTCACTATTAAAGTAGTTCTTCATACATTTTGGCAGATACAAATATGATTCAAATCCAGTATAATGAAAATGGTTGAGAAGAAAATAAATTGTGACCATGTCAAGATACAATATACTTTGGAGAAGCAAATACAATATATGGATATATCTTGGAGGTTAAATATAGAATTGCTGGATTTTACTAAAAGAGACTAACAAGTAGATAAAACTCTCAAATATGATTTAGTGCTTATTAACTAAAATATCAAGAAATTGTAATTTCGTATAGCATATCCAATTGTGTTCTTTTGCTGTATCTAGTAGCTACCATAAAATTAAATTTAAAATGAATCACCAAATGCCATTCAGAGTTCAGATAACAAAATGTGATGTAATTTAAATGTCAATATTGAATTACTGCATCAAGAAAAGTGCTATTACCTATAAGTACCATGGATGAAAATAGATAATTTTTCAAATAAGGGGATGAAGGAAGAGAAGATAACAATAGGAAATTATCTGAGATTAAAACTTGCTTGATTCTTATTGATGTAAAAATTACATTTTTTATATGTAATTGTAGTAATTCAGTTTCCTTAGTCTACAAGACTCCCCAAGCAAAGCAATCAAATAAAATTAGTTCCACTACAAATAAATATCTCTAATACCTTGACCTACAGTGGGTTGGCTCTATATTAAAAATAATTACAATCGTATAACTATATAATAATTCTATGCAATGATCTATTCTTTGTTACTACACACGAGGCTTCACTGATGTGGCAAATAAGCATGTAGCATTTACTAGTCAATTCTCACCCTATGTGGATAAACAAACGTAAAGGTGAAGAGAGGATCAGTTCCATATGTGAGTTAACGTTCATGCCAGGGAATGTAAAAGATAATGAAGCACTTCCCAAATCTGATTTACATCCATATCACTCCACCCCCGTAAAACAAACTGTATCAAGGAATTTGGCTTTCAAGGTATTTTGACCTTGCATGGGTGTGAAAATAATAATATCAACATACTTTTGATAGGCCAAAAAAAAAAAAAATCAAAACTTTATTATTTTTATTTATAAAAAATATCTTCATTTTTAAGGTTAATCCTACTTTGTGTACATTGACATTTTAGCATGAACCGACTGTTGAACTATAATACTTCAGCATACTAGGCATACAGAGAACTACCAAATATAGATTCTGCAAAAAGAAAAGTCCTTCGGAGGAGAGGATTCCCCCGCCACATAACTAATTCCTGGCAAGTGGCAACCGTTTGATTGCTGAAATGAATTTATCTCACACGATAGCACTAGCAGAATCCAAATATCCAATAACCATACTAGATCAAATTTTGAAATAACTTGAGCACAAGTATACAGAGATAAGATCGTAGAGTCCACGATTCAACAGTAGCGAGTACAATCAACAGCAGCAAAGGATAACAATCGACAACACCGAGCCGAACGAAAACCGATTGAACAGCAGAAGGAAAAAAGCACTTCACCTGATTAAGACTCTGCTCGGCAGCCTTGCGCTCCTCCGGGATGGGGCTGAGCGCGGCGCGGAGTACAACGGTGAGGCTGGCGAGATCCATCGCGACACAGAGGGAACCCGAACGACCACGGATTTCTCGGCCACACGAGGTCCGATCGGCGGCGGAGCTAGGGCTTTGGATTCTGGAGGTCGGTTAGACGGCGAGACAAGCGCGAGAGCTAACGACGGCGAGAGGATCTCGCCCGGAGAGGGAGGAGCAGCAGCTCGAATCGAACGAGTTAGATTTTAACTCTAGGGTTAGAAGGAAGTATTTAAGCTCGCCTCCGAAGCTCCAAGCTGTTCCATGGTGGTTTGAACCGGCGGGGTAGGATCCGCTACAATGCACATGCAAACAAGATCGCCGGAACTGCGATCCTCCAGAATGTAACGGTAGATCCGCAGCTCTAGTGCTGGCGATTTGCCACTCGCATTGAATCGCATCCTGACCGTGCGCGAGCGTGTAACGTCGAGAGCCCGCATCATTACACACACCGAAAGCTACTCTGTCATCCAGTACCCACTGGTTACCCACATTCGGCCCCACGGACGAGTTTCCTTACGACTCTCTATCCGGTAAGCGCAAGGGTAAATATTCGGGAGTCGGGACCGGAAGGCCTTGAGTTTGACTCGTGATTTGGTGTTAATTGGGGCGCCGTAAAATCTGCAAATATAAAGGTTTTAACTTTTCCAGAGATATATAAAAAAAGGCTGAAGGTAATTAAAAATCTGCTGCGCAGGGAAGTTGAAAGAGAGCAGAAAAAAAACTGCTGTAAAAATCAAAAGGTAAAAATATCAGAAACTAATTCAGAAAGTTTTTTTCTTTTTTACTTTTTTACTTTTTTACTGAAGAATTATCGGAGTGAGTGTTTTCTGACAGTGGATCAAAAAAACTGAGAGGATAAAGAGCAGGACGTGCAGTGGGATGCGAAGGTTAATGGACCAGCTCATAATTGCCTGTTGGGGCTTTATGACAATAATGTCTCACGTTTCATCATTTGGTAAGAAATCCAAGAAAGGTTACTATGATTTATATATGACATGTTTGCTTTCGTTTTGAAAAAATAAATAGTTTGATTAGTAAGATTCTAATTGATGATGATTAATTCATGCCTGAGGGTTGGTGCAACAATAAATTTGTTCTTATTGTTTATTTAAGGGTTAGAGTAAGTATTAAAAGGGATATGTTTCTTAATGTAACTACTAACAAACACAAAATTAGAGTAGTATATCTTTCCAAGTAAGGAGAGGCAAAAACATGAATGACGATGTCTATGTTCATTGCCATGTGTTTTTAATTCTAGAACTCTAATATCATTTTTCTATTTTAATATTTAGTCATTTTATTTTAAAAGTGTGTGTGCCTGGGCCCGTGCCTAAAGTCATGCGGCTAATGAATTTGGCTCTGCCACCTCCACCATCATCTCCTCGTTCATACCGCCGCATCGGCCCAAGCACCAAGACCTGAGAAGATCACACGAGGGGGAATCATCTTTACTCCGGCGGCCCATCTCACTGCCTCCCGCAAATGGAACCACTGTCTCAAGTTCCAACCTCATAGGAGGTGACCGCGGCAGAGCCTGCACGGCTAAGAAGATTGCAATCGCTGGTGCCGCCGAGGTAGAGCATCCTCCTCCCCCGGAAGTGGGCCAGGAGAGCAGAGATATCGAAGTGAAGAGATATCGAAATAGAGATGAGGCAAACAAGCAGGACGAAGCATAACAGCAAGCTGTAGCAGTCCCCCATCCAACTTTTAGCATGCTTATGCTTTTTTGCTTGTATTTCCATCTTTCTCAATGAACTAGAAAACAAGGAGGACAAAAATCATTGTTCTTAAGCTGATCATATTGTCGATTGTGAGCTCTACAGGAAATGCCCACAAGAACAGATCCTTCAAGCACGAGGATCCTTGTTTTAATTCCCTTCTTGAAAGAGACATGATCAAGAAAAAAGACATGATGATCACTCGTATAGTGTTTCTTGCATTTGTAGTGTAATTCAACGCGCTTGTATGTTAGTAGAACCATCCACCGCCATGTTCTTATTTCCTGAGAAAAGAAGGCACGTAGCATATGAACATGTACTTAAACAAGTTTGATGGTGCATGAGAAACCTAAACAGAAGGAAAATTGTACCAAATAAACACATGAAATAATACTGGTTAGTGTTGATGCATATTTACTAGGAATAATGACCTTGAAACACAGTATACATCTGACAATTTCTTGTGATCTCATAAGTATCCCTTGGTGATATGTTCTTCCAGTTCTTCGAAGTTCCATGCATCGTCAACTGAATATTCTCCTGGAAATAAGCATAATGAACATCAAACTCAAGAAGAGTAATAATTCCATGTAGGAGTAATCATGTATCTAGCAGACCAGTATTTTTAAATAGAACAAAATAAGAAAAGAGGGAGATAGTTATCACAATGAAGACCTGTGATATAGTCTAATACAGTAGAAAAAAAAATCTCATCTTAAGATGTGAATGGCGATAGCAATTGGAACCATGAAACAATCAGAAAATAGTTTCCATATCGATTTGAGAATAGCTTCGAGACATTGTTACAAAATTTTGGATTTTTATTTTGTGATGAGATTT
The DNA here is from genome assembly GCA_037833815.1 of Zingiber zerumbet. Taxonomy (NCBI): domain Eukaryota; kingdom Viridiplantae; phylum Streptophyta; class Magnoliopsida; order Zingiberales; family Zingiberaceae; genus Zingiber; species Zingiber zerumbet. Next base: position 11,217 of record JBBMJZ010400334.1, read on the forward strand.
AGAACAAAGCAAGCAAATGATGCTGGTTTAAATAACGGGCTAATTGAACCATATGAAGGTTGCATTTCTTTAATTGACAGTTTGTTCTTTCTCTAGTAAATACATAACATAAACCATAAAGGCAGCAGCAATCGACTAGAAAATATCTCAATTCTCACAGAAGCAAAATGAAACCACTTGTCATGAGAAGCAATACAAGCTACATGAAAAGAGGAAAAGAATTGCTAGTATTTTCTCTGATTTTAAATACAAACACCTATACAAACAGGTTCACTTATCATATATTTCTTGCAAAAATGATAGCCAAGGAATGGGAGCTTATAACCGTGTAAACATCTTCTGCCTAAACAGAATACAAGTATGGCTTTTGAAATTCAAGACAAAAAGGTTAGATGTCTTACCAATTGAATCCCTTCGTAGGGCAGCCAAATGCGCACAGCTATAAACATAATAAGAAATTAGCATAATAAATTGAACACAAAAAACAGCAAACCATCAGTGATTTTCATACATTATGCATGCGGTCAGATTGCTGGTCCAAGTGGATAATAGACAAACTTTTTTGTTCTAATTTACAAGAAAGGAAGGTAGAAAGCCTAAAATGTCCAATTAAGTAATCTTGTTTAAAATGCAATAACCAGAAGAGCAGGTTCTATGTACCATGGAGAGGAGACAATAAGAATAAGCATACACCAGATAATCTTGCTAATTTCATACATTGTGCATGCTTCAGATTGCTGGTCCATATGGATAATAGACATGAACTTATTTTGTTCTCAGTTTACAGGAAAGCCTACCACGTCCAATTAAGTAATCTTGTTTGAAATGTAATAGCCAGAACACCAGAGTCTATGTACCATGGAGGAGGTAGTAAGAATAAGAACATACAGAGAAAACACATTCATGATAGGTTCCACAAAGCACAATTAGAAGTTTAACTAATTATCTATAGTCTATGAGAACAATTTGATAAGATGGAGCTTTCTCATCTATGACATCTTCAGGGGAAAATGATATACCGTATCAAAGGGAGATTTTGAATTGAAATGCATCTGACACCAAATCCTTGTAGGTCTAAGGGAGACAACTATTTGATAAAAGAAAGAGATCATACTTGACCCAGGAATTCAATATTGTGTGAGATAGAAGTAGACTTGAAGCAATGCAATTTCCATCAAATAACAAAACACTGTAAACTGAAAATCCTTCAAGACCTCTGATACTGACAATTAACTCCAACAATAATAATAAGCAAAGCAACTAATTAGAAGCAAAGCATGTGAAGCTGACATGGATCTTAAAAACATGCAAATCAGCAATTAATGTGAAGAAAGATTTGATTTATACAGCAACAAGAATTACATCTTTGAAGGAATCATGAATCCATGATAGACATAGCCTAGAGAATGTGGATAAGCATTGAAATTTGAAGTACTAAGTTGTACAGAACAGAAGATGAATACTAACACTGTAACACATCAACAATTGAAATAGCTTAAGTTAGAGAAGGGAAAATGGAAAGGATTTAAACATAACTTCCATAAGAAAAGACCAATCGATGCAAGGCTGCTTAATTGGTGGCCCTTGCAGAAGATAAACTAAGTTTATGGAAAAGCCTTGGCCACTTACTGCACATTATATAAATTCACATATTGACATTGCCCCAAACTACCATTAACATGCACCATAATTTATCGTCAGCACGAGTCACATGAACTGTGAGTAAAATTCTAGTGTTATTTATCTGGACAAAAAGAATACCTGCCAAGAGCTTTTCCAAGATCAGCACAAAGAGATCGGATATATGTTCCCTTAGAACAAGTTACTCTGAATACCAGATTCTGCCTGCAGGGAAGAATTGAGTGTAGGATAATCATAATGGCCCTGACAACTTATCTAACACAGATAAAAGGGAAAGTAGAAAGGATGTTTCCACACTATACTCTCAAACAGCCAGTTACTACTGAAGTATTCTACAGTATGCTATCAAAAAAATTCCTGTAATGATCCGTCCTCATTGCAATTTGTTGCATGCTATCTGTATTCATAACAACTTAGGGGGCGCTTGGTTTGCGGAAGGGAATGGGATTAAGAATGGGATTCATTGAAGTAAGAATGGGAATGGGGAATTTTGAATCCGTGGGCCCCACCATTCCCATTCCCCCCATTTTACTTGGTAATGGCCAAATCCCATATTTGGGGGTTT
>JBBMJZ010400340.1:0-13422 GCA_037833815.1 Zingiber zerumbet
TCACTAAACTCGAAATTTGATGTTGAGGAACTAAAACTGAAAACTAGTTCATCCATGACCGCCGATCAAAATGATTTCAAAACTCTGGGTTCTGTTGCTCTGTTTCACCCCTTTATCCGATTAGTGGGCGAATGACTCATAGCCTTGCTTTGCTTCTAAAGTTTGCTATACCTAAATTTCATGTTGTGTTTTAACTTGTTTATGAAACTATATGAACCATTTGTGTACATTAACTTGATTAAAGTTCTACTATTCATTTTCTTTTTAAAGCATCACCAAGTTCTTTAATGTATGTCTACATTATGATGCATGAGAATTGAGACTAATCGATCAACTCTTAGCGAGTCTTAGATGGCACAATCATATATCATCTAAGAATCTCGTACCATGTCATCATGATCAGTGTTTATGTTTGGAGAAATAAGAATTTAAAAGTTGTTACATTTTTAAATAAAAATCTTTTAGTTTATTAGGCAATGAGGTATATCATGGTTAAAACTTAAAACTTGAACTTTTTATTTTGGGGGTGGCTAGCATCATTCATCAACATGTTGGATGACAATTCTTATTTCGATGTCAGACTTTCTCTGTTTTCCTCCATGCTCAGGTTTTGTGTGAGCTTTAGAATTTTAGGGTTGTATTATAATATTAAGTAAAAAAATATAAGAAAAATTGAGATGTTCATCGGGTGTGTGGTTTTTTATATTCAAAATGAGGTGTATGGAAAAAAAGAGGGTTCCTTTTGATTTCCCTAAACTTTGCTTTAATTAATTACCTTTCAATCTATTTTCTTTTTTAAATAATCTTTAGAGACTTATATTTTGATGATATATCCATCAATTAGAATAAACAAAGCTGTTTTGTTTTTAATAATTTAATGATTTTTATATTTTATATTATTTGGTTCTAATAAAAGTCACAATAATTAACTAGCACGATAAGCTGTTGGCACATGTGAATCCCTAAGAAGAAAAAGTGATGAACCTTTGGCATATGTTAATCCCTAAGAAGAAAAAGTGATGATATTTTCAAAAAAAAAAGTTAAACCGAAATGGACAATTGTCCCAAAAAGACATTATTTATTATTATTATTATTATTATTATTATTATTATTATTATTGGGATGGTAAAGTTATTCTTTCATAAATCTCTTTTAAGATCTCTAAATAAGGATAAACCTCATCACTTTAAGTCTCTAAACTCATTAATTATGTTCCCAGGGCGTAACACAGATGGGAAGTACATAGTTCTGTGATCGAAAAGTCCAGAGGTCGATCCTCGGGGTGTCATTGCCTGGGGTTAACATCTCCGTCATGTACTTTTCCACCTGTGTACCTATATTTACCTCCTTCTATATCCGTGAGACCGATTCTAGGGGGCCGTTGATATGGCGGTTCCATATTTTTTAATCTCATTAATTATATATTTTGTTCTGAAGTTATTTTTAAAGGCTCTTTACTATTTTTTTTTACCCAAAACATATTATTGAATACCGAAATAAGGATAATGATGTGTAAATTTTCAACAGAATGCCACAAATATTCATCATCCATATTTGGGCAGATTCCCATTTGTGACCTCCTCTCCATTAATGATGGGACACTTACACATGGATAAAAATTAAAAAGGACGTCTATTTTAATTATCGTCTTTAAAAAAGTACATATTTTTTCGAAATTTAAATAATTTTAACTAAATTAATAAATATATTTTTAATATAATATCCTTTTTATCTTTTATTTTCTTTAATCCGTAATTCATCTCGGAAATTTTACAGTCAATCAGGTTGATGGATGTTTGATGAGTCCGGCCCGTACCGCGCCATCACCGGCCCGTTTAACAGCTCTGTTCCCTTGACTAAACTTAAAATAAAATAGATTTTTATTTATTTATTTGTTTGTTTGTTTGTTTATTTTCTGCCAAGTACACCATGGTCCCTTGGCCGCATTTAATGCTTGGTACGCGCATGCGCATAATTGGAGTGTACTGATAATGTGCAGGGCATGGAGAGGTGACGTGCTGCCCACTAAGCAGTGTCTTTAATTAATTGATCATCTTAATTTCTAATAATCAAACCAAATGCAAAAGCGTGCCATTTTTCATCTCCATGTGCGTTAAATGCATGCATGATTCATGCATGCCTTCATGCAATAATGACTATTGACTCATAATTTACAAGGGTTGCACTCTGTAAACCCCCTTCTTATCCTTTTGTTTTAAGTTTTAACATTAATAAATTAAGCACCGTAATAATGGCGAGAATTAGGAAGATCTCTCTGCAACTTCAATTTCTCCTCGTGGCTGACCTGAATGGAGATGGTTTAAAGAACAAACTTTGATATAAAAAATGTATATATCTATTCCCACACAAGTTGACTTATCGTTTTAACATTTCACCCCTATAGTTTAGAAAAGGACGATAACGAAAAGACGCCTCATTTTTAAAGACGTCAGCGCAGTCCTATCTGTAAAATGACAAATCAATTTTAATTTTAAATTTAGATTTTGGCATGTTTAACTATATTCATGCGGTAGTAATTACAATACAAATTTGATTTGTTTAAAAATTTTAAATTATAGTAGTTACAATTTTATAATTTATAACAAAATTTAATTTGTTCAATTGTTCATCTAATATTTACATTATAGTAAATTAGTCATGTTCAACAATATTCGTGTTATAGTAGCTACAGACTCTCAGAGAGCGATTCACTGGTAATATGATAAAGGTATTGGTTGCTATTAATGCTCAGAACCATTAGGAGAAGAAACTTTCAGAGCACCTGAAAAATTAAAGAATAACAGAAACTGAAAATAGGAGTTAGAATGACGTCGAGATATTCCAACGGTACCACTCCAACATCCAAGTAAGAACAGATATCCCAGTGGTACCACTCTGACGCCCAAGTAAGAACCATACCAAGGATGGAGAGCCAAGTGAACTGATGAATAGTTGAGAGATATATTTTCAGAGAGAATCTGTCTGTCTCCTACTCCGCTCTCTTTTTTATGCTACAATAACTATTTATTTCTCTTATCAATTTACATCTTTTATGATATATTAATAATTATCATTAATTGGTGTGCTAGTGATTATCATTAATGTCCTCAACTCTTTATCTTCAATAAATTAAGAGCTAAGCTAGTGTGCTTTCTCTTCCATATATTGATGGATTATCTACCCAATGAGATTGTTCTCAATTTGGGAGGAACGAAGACACATCCATTCTAGAGAACCTAAGCATTGTCGGACGGCCCAGGGAATAATCGTTGGGAGGACTGGGGCATTGTCAGTTGGGATCAGGGAATAACCATTTGGGAAGATCGTGACATTGTCGGTCGGAGACTCATAGACAGATATCTTGACCTTTGAGGAAACATGCTGAGAATACCATTCTAACACATCACTATAACCACTATAAATGTTATAGTAATTATAATTTTGTAGTTATTACTTATCATATTTATACCATTGGATGATCAATTCAAGATTTGAAACATATAACCGGAGATAATAATATCGTAAAGCATATTATATTTAAAGACAACTACATCATTTTAAAGGGTCTAGTGTGGTGGGATGCTCTCACTTTTAGATTCCAAAAAACAGAAGCTCTCTTTTAAAAACCTCTTCACTTTTTTTTTGAGGGGTAAAATGTAATTTTCAAAACTCTACCAGTAAATTCAAAATTCATAGGACTTCGAAGTTTAAACTTCATCAATGCATATACAGGAGCAGCAGCAATTACATCGTTGACTTCATTAAATGCTTCATAAATGATGGCAATGGCAGGGACCAACATACATTGACACAAACCAACGCTGCAGCTCCGGACCTAATTAACATACACGATATTAATCTTTAACCAAATACATATTTCTTTACTCTAAACCCTGCATGCGACGACTTGATCTCTTCTTCTGTTCTTCCACGTCGAAGCATTCATTTTAAATCGATCAGCTGCTGCATTAAAAGCTCATCGACTCCCACGGATCAGGAATCTCAGACGTGCAGCGCCGGCATTTCCGGCCGTCTCATACTCTCATGCATGCATTCGTGGCCAACTGATCCTATATATATATTCATCAAATTCCCTGCCATTTGATGAATCACACCACCTTCGATCTTCGGTCTTATATATATATACGCCGGCCTGCAATTAGAATTACACGTACAGTCGCCTCTGATCACTGCTATCAGTTCTTCCATGGCTCTCGCAAACACTAGTACTGGCATCTTCGAGTATTCCTGGTCTCCTCAAATGGCACTCAGCGTGGTCGACAATATTGGTCACTCGCCGGAATCCGTGTCGGCTGGCGGCGGCGGGTGGCTGTGTGGCTCCAGCTCCGCCTCGTTGCTCGACTTTGCCGCTGAGGAGGACGACGACTGCGAGGCCTGGATCGACCAAACTTACGCTGAAACTGTGAACGGACGCATGATGATCAGTTCGCCTGAGAAATCCAAACGCCGGCAAAAGCACCCGATTCTGGTAATTCTAGGCGCTCGAATATAATCCTCCTCCGTTATTGACGTCTATTTTGGCGAATTCTCCATTCTTACGCGGAGTTATTGTATTTAAATTTTATTAGGAGGACTGTGACTTACCCAGCCCTAAGAAGAGATGTGGCAATGGCATAATCACAAGAACAGCCAAGGACAAGCAGAGTCCATCCAAGAACCCTCAGAGCATTGCAGCAAAGGTACGTACGCATTTGCACAGAGAGACAAATATTAATTAATTTGATGTTAATTTGCTTAATTCAATTAGTCAGAAACGATTAACCGGTTCAGTTTTGGTGTCGCAGAACCGGAGAGAAAGAATTAGTGAACGCCTGAGAATTCTGCAAGGTCTCGTGCCAAATGGGGCAAAGGTAGATTTGGTCACCATGCTCGAGAAGGCCATTAACTATGTGAAGTTTCTCGAGTTGCAAGTGAAGGTAACTTTAAAATATTGTACCTTTTCTTCTTTAAATATGTAGATTGAGAGAGATTTTGTTGGTCGCTGTCCAGGTTTTGGCAACTGATGAGTTCTGGCCAGCACAAGGAGGGATTGCACCTGATGTTGCTCAAGTGAGGGGGGCAATCGATGCCGTCTTATCTTCCAGCAGAGATGGAAATCCTAGATCATAATAATGATCAGTGAGACGTTTTTTGTTCAGTTTTTGAGACGTAAATGTTGGCTGAAACAGAACTGTAAAACATCCTCAGTCTGTACAGTTCAACTGAAGATCATAGTGAAGTTAACATCTTGATTTTGCTTCCTTAAACATTAAAACAATTAAAAACAGGGCACACAAAAGGAAGTAGGAGGCAGAGCTCCATAACTGGCACCAAAAGAAGAGTTTGCATGCTTATCAACAGAGATTAAGTGAATTATAAAGGTTGTGTTGTGAACACGTGAATCTCTAGTTCTCGAGTGAAATTCACAGAAGTGCCTTTGAACCATCAAATAAGTGCTTGATTTGTAACAAAAGATATTTGCTCTTGATGGTGTGACCCAAGTTCAATTTGCAATAGTAATGTTGCAAAATAACTACATGTGGTTAAGTTTTTGCATTGGATATGGAATTCTTGACACACGTGTCAAACATTAATTTTGATAAAAACGAACTTTAAGCCAAAATATCAAACAATACAAGAAGATACACTAACTTTGATCGACTCAATTGTTAGCTAAAATACCAGACAGTGTATAAGAAGATCTGATTAAGGAAAAGAACAACCTCTGGAGTTTTTGTTTTTGCAGGAAGCCAAACAAAAAACTGCCTCCTGCAAGTGCTTTTACTAGCGGCGTGAAAAAAGGCCAAACTATATGTTAAAGCTCGAGTTAAGTCAAATCTAGATTTAGAAGAAGAAGAAGAAAAAAGAATATATATGCAAAAGAGTAGGAGTGCAAATGCCACATGAACCATCTTTATGCATCTTTTTGATGACTCCAATTGGAAAACGAGTAGTCAGAAGTAGAACCAGGGTTACCAAGTGCCAACTGCTGAAATATTCTGATGTCTGCTGAATTAGCAATATTGAACGCTTCACTTTGTCCTGGTGTTAAACCACTGGTAATATCAATGTCGGTGAAACTGTCAAGAACTCGGACCACCTGTATTAACAAAACATTAGTCCACAACAACAACCAGCTGTAAATGCCAACTAATTGCGCTTTTGCACCATTGAACTCTAAAAACATATCATTAATCATCGATAATACATCCCTCAACTTTATTCATAAAAAATTAGGATCGGAGTTGCCGGAATTCATTGTCACCTTCCCCATTTGCGGTCTCATTGATGCTGAATGCCGGATACATGCAGCGGCTGCTTCAATCATACGAAGCATTTCTCTTTCGTCGAAGTTCTTTTGAAGTCTATGGTCAGGTAATTCCCCAAGCTCTCCAGTTGCAAGTGCATGAGAAAGCAATGGTCGTGCCTGGATTTCATTAGCAACTAGGCAAGATTAATAGCACAATTATGAAGTCAATAAGATATCTGAGACAAATTAGACACTCACGTAATAAGTGCAATAAGCTAGATGGTTCACTTGAAACTCGTGTAATAAGCACAATAAGTTAGATGCTACACTTATCAACTGAAATCTCATTTAAGAGCAGGGCAAACTATGGTTTAGCTACATGTGTTTTATAAAATTCCAATGTGCATACCTCTAATTTCTTTTCCAATCACTTTGCTTGATTAATAAAGTTAAAAATTGCATTTATACTTTTTTGAGTAAAAAGGTATCCAAAAAATTAAATATGATTTAACCAAAAAAATGGAAACAAAAAATTGTGAAAATCTCACCATCCATGAGTGTTAGTGTGATTATAAGTCAGTAACGTGCCTTGTTTGATTAATTATAGGTGGGCCAAATGATACAGGCAAAAATGGTTTTAGACAAATTAAAATGGGAAGGACTACAAAATAATAGCAAAGACAAGAACGACCAGTTAGTTTCAATCTGTAAGATCCTGTTATGACAGATGAGTTTGATTAATACCAGTGATAAAGATATCGATCTCAGAAAATGAAATAAAACATCTCAATCACATACTAATCTCTGGATTAAGCATGGTATATGTAAGGATGCATTACAATCACAGGTGACAATTCTCTGCAAAATCAAATCCGCCAAGTGAGAGAACCATTTTTACAAAAAAAAATACAATGGCAAAAATGAAGCCTATAAAATGGAAAATTTTAATCATACCCACACAACAAGGCTCTCGTCACCAAATGGCTTTGTGTAGTCAACAGGCTTTTGCCCAGTAATAAGTTCCAAAAGCACCACACCAAAAGAAAAAACATCGGATTTTTCAGTCAATTTGCCACTGGATGCATACTCTGGAGCCAAGTACCTGAAAATACAAATGACATATATGTTTAGAATGGAAGTCACAAGATTCTGAACATCCACAATAATTCTGATTAAAATTTAAATATTTGCAATAATGACATGGTTCACCTACCCGAATGTCCCCATTACACGGGTAGTTACATGTGTATGAGCATCTAATTCCAAAGCTAACCTTGCAAGTCCAAAATCAGAAACCTGCTTCATAATGAAGAATTAGCAGAAGAAGTGAAACTACTCTAGTGAGAGAATGAACATTGATCTACTAAATAAAAACCACTATGATGAGGAAAACCTGAGCTTCAAAATTGTTATCCAGCAGAATGTTGGAAGACTTTATATCTCTGTGAATTATTTTTGGATCGCCTGATTATAATTCCAACACAAATATTAAACAAAAATGAAGCTGGATAACTAAATAACTGTAAATATATTGCTGATGAGCATTCATATAATCTTACAATCCTCATGCAGGTAAGCAATGCCACGAGCAGCACCGGCAGCAACCTTCACCCTGGTCGCCCAATCCATTGCAGGTCTTTTGTTCCCTGAAGATGCATTGAAAAATTGAATGACTCTTCATAGAACTCATCAATTTTAGCTACAAAACTAAAGAGTACTTCAATAAACAAATAGTAATCATACCATGAAGATGAGATTCAAGTGTTCCATTAGGCAAAAAATCATATACAAGCAGCCTTTGGTTGTCTGATATGCAGTACCCTACAAGAGAAACCAAATGGCGATGGTGCACACGGCTTATAATCTCCACTTCAGCTTTGAACTCACGGTCACCTTGCCTGCTTTCAATTTTTAATCGCTTCACGGCCACTTCTCTTCCATTATGTAAGCACCCTTTGTAAACAGAACCAAATCCACCCTCTCCCAATATATTGTCAGGCGAGAAACCATTGGTTATTCTGTATAACTCTTTGTATGAAAATGAAGGGGTTGCGCCAGCTCTTGGTGTCTCAGGTAATGAATTGATTCTTGAAGTGGCTCCAGGGTTCCGGCGCAGCACAAGAGGGTCTGTTTGGGACCTCAGAATAGCTGAATCTGATAGGTAAAATCAACTTGTCAAGTAATGGCGAGAAGGGAGTCACAAAACATTTTGTCATCTAGTCACTTATGAAGGTAAGATGTCATGAATCTGAAAATAAATGAGGATTCATCTCACTCACAGGACACACAACCAGAGACAGAGAGAGAAAGAAAAGAAACTTACAGCTAAGTAATGAGATTTATGAATCACCTGAGATTGAAGATGCAGGTGGCGCAGGTATGACCAACTCTGCATTGTATTCAGCAACAGCTTTCCTGCGCTTCCTGATAACGTAAACTACCAGTGCAACCAAACCAAATGCAATAAGAGCTGCTACCACTCCAATAGCCACAACGGATCCAGTCTTAAGGCCGCTACCATGTTCGGACGAACTTGAATTTCTTGGTCCATCGGGAGTACTTGTAGATGGAGGAGAAAGACTCGGTGGATTAGGAGTCGCTGAAGAATTCCTGGGAGGACTGGGTGGTGGCAACCGAGGAGGGCTTGAGGACGCCGGTGGAGGTGGTGGTTGAGAAGGCGAACTCCTAGGTGGCGGAGTACCTGTAGGCGGTGGCGTAGATTGTGGAGGCTGTGACGCTGGAGGAGGTGGGGATGGAGGAAAAGGTGGAGGCGCAATGGGAGTAGTCGGCCCCGGAGGAACAGAAGGAGAAGGAGGTGGAGGTGGAGGGGCGACAGTGGAAGGCGGTGGCGGAGAACGAGATGGCGCCGGCGGCGAGGGGGCAGTACCTGAAGGAGGAGAAATGGCGTCAGGTGGCGGAGAACGAGATGGCGCCGGCGGCGAGGGGGCAGCACCTGAAGGAGGCGAAATGGCGTCAGGTGGCGGAGAACGAGATGGCGCCGGTGGCGAGGGGGCAGCACCTGATGGAGGCGAAATGGCGTCAGGTGGCGGAGAACGAGACGGCGCCGGCGGCGAGGGGGCAGCACCTGAAGGAGGCGAAGTGGCGTTAGGCGGCGGAGAACGAGATTGCACCGGCGGCGAGGGGGCAGTGCCAGAAGGAGGCGAAGTGGCGTCAGGTGGTGGAGGTGACGATTGAGGTGGCGCGGGAGATGGTATTTGGGGAGGAGGTGGTGCGCCGGAGGCAGTGGGAGAAGAAGGTGAGGGTGGAGACGCCGTAGATGTCGGAGGAGAGACCGGGGAAGAAGGGGAAGGCGAAGAAGACATCTTTCCCTGCAATTTTCACTTCCTTCTTTATCTTCTTTGCAACTATGAGAACAAACTCAAGATTTCCATTCCTTGTCGTATATGAATGAAATCAACATCCCCATTCACGATTCGACATCTTTCTCTCCCTTTAAAGGAGCTCAAAACAAATCAACAATGTCGAATCGCAAGAATGCCTCCAATTTACCACGAAAAACTAAATCACCGAAGGTAAAACCCTAGATTTCTTCTTCGCGGTGGTTTATGATTCACCAAGATTCAAACTTCTGTTCGACAAACACGTCAAGGTCGAACCTTTACGTCCTCGGCGATTTCACAATAAGCCCGCGAGATTAGCAACCAAAGAAAAACTCGCACCTGTTCTTGACCAGAAACTCACACGGTCCGACCTTTTCCGCAAGATTCCGCCGCGAATCGCAGACCCAAAATCTGCCAGTGGAAGCCGCAGATCCGAGAAGCAAATGGCATATGTCAGATTCTTGTTTTAAAAAAAAATAACTTTTTCTTGGTAATAACACACTTGAAAATTACCTCGAAATTCCTACCTTCCATTCTTGGATGCATTCGAGTTACTGGTTGTTTAGTTGCGGAAATCAAACCATGTTCTTGACAACAGATAGTTCTTTATTAATGATCAGAACACCTTCGTGGATTCCTATTTTAATGCTTACTTTTTCGACGTGGTGTTTTTGGGCCGTGCAGTTAAAAGTTGATGGCGGAGACCAGAGTTGACTTGTCACACAATTAAATGGAAATTCAAATTAAATATAGGCCTCCAGTCGATTTTATATTTCATCTTTTAAATAATAATAATAATAATAAACGAAATTAAGATGATTTATTTAATGATACCCCCTCGTTTTATTTTTTTTCATGAATAAAAATTATGAACGATTTATGAATAATATTCACTGATAAAATTTATAAATTATATTCATCCATAAAATTTATATTAAATTTATGATAGATAAATAAACTCTCTAAAAAAACAAATAAGCTCGTAATAAGCTAATTAAACAAGTTTAGAATAAACAGTCGAACAAATTTAAATTTAGATTTCATTAATATCGAATCAAGTATAAACTGAGTGAGCTCGTAAAAGAGAAATCAAGATAAACATGAATAACTATTTCAATGACTTATTCATTTTAGGATTGACTAATTTATCAACAAAGTTGGACGAAAATGAGAAGGATTTTCTTTTTTTTTTTTTCAAATCATCTAAAGGCCGTCTTGCTTTAATTTTTTTTAATGAAAACTAGTGTCTCATCCCACTAGTTAACCGTGTACAATTATTTAATTATGTCCTATTGTTTTTATTATTATCTCCTATTTTTGAGTCGGTTGGAAGTGTTATAACAATCCTAAAATTATAGCTACTGCACATGTTATAAATTATAGCTACTACACATGTTATAACAACTACGAGATTATAGTTACTATAGTCAAAATCCGTAGTTATTACAACGTGAATGTTAAATGAGTGAGTCAAATTTGTATTATAGCTGCTGATGCAGTGATAATGAGGGGCCCACTCCGCAGAAGGTCATTGTCACGGTGGAGGTCAAAGTCAAGGCGGTCAATGACCCTATATCATTGGTCGGTCGAGCGATCTATTCACCCGACCAGGATAAAGAAGATCTTATCCGACACCATCGCAGCTCAGCCACGTACCGAGCTTCTAACGCTCAGAGAGATGAGTATCACAAGAGACTCGCCGACCGGCCATCCTGCTCCGCCTCACATCAATCATTGAAGTCGGCGAAGCAGAGTCACGACCGAGCAAACTGCATTCAGACACGACGAGATTAAAGTCGAGCGGCTCAAAGGTCTCCCGCATGGCATACTAGCGATCGTTCCGTGCTGACAATGGAATATTGGCCGAGCGGTCATCCCACTCGCCCCAAGGTCGATAGCATCCGGATGACTGAGGGTTGGCCGAGCGGCTCTCCCGCTTGGCCCAAGAATGGACAAAAGGAGGATCTGGCGATATCCTTTTGGGAACCCGTGTCACCGATAGACGGCATGGTTGGCGGCATGGTCAGGCAAAGGATCGTACAACGGAAGCTTCCACTGTCTTGTCAGAGATATGTTCGAGTCGTTAAGGTATGGTGTTAGGGATACTTTCCTAACATGTCTTTTCAGGGAAAACTTTGAAAAGCGTGCACGCCTCGAGAAGCATGCACGCCTCGAGAAACGTACATGCTCGCTCTCAGAACTCTATATAAAGAGCCCCAAGCTTCAACAGAGGTATGCAAGTTTACTTTTGCTATATTGTTACTCTGCTTCTTTTGCTCCGCTTCTTTGTTCCTCTGCTTCCACACCGCCAGTGACTGACTTGAGTGTCGGAGGGCTAATACCGGGGAACGCTTCCCCGGCTCGACACTGACATGTTGTGGTCGCCTCGTTCGGAGTCTACGCACGGTCAAAAGGAGCGCCACATCCCCAGCATCCATCGCCTCGACTTTCAGACAGGATCAAATTAGACACAATCTGTGGGAACACAACCTGCATCCAAGCCAAGAAGATGAAAGACGCTGGACGACTGCACACTGTGACGCTCACCCAAGAAGAGCTCGATGCACTCATACAATCACGAGCGGCAGAGATAGTTGAGCAACAGCAGCAGAAAGCGCTAGTCGATCAACATGCACAGCAGGCGACATCGACTTCAAGAGGCTGAGCTGCGCATGAAGACCGACCAGAGCAACTCTTCATCTGGGGACAAAACAGAGGGTCGATTGGCATGCATGCAGAGGCACCGCCCGCTCTGATACCTTTTCATTGGGCTCTGTTCCAAACGCCCTCGGAAATCGCGGAGGCAAATCAAGGGCGGGGATTGTCCTCAGACGAACCACCCGTTCGGGACGCACGGAAGGGCAAGGCGCCCCGATGCAACTCATCACCGAGCGGATCAACCGGCAATTCTCCGAAGAAATTTTGCAAGATCCCCTACCGAGGCACTATGCTCCCTTAGCGATCGGAGAGTACAATGGGTCGACTGATCCGGACGACCACCTGGGTAAGTTCGACAACGTCGCTACTCTTCATCAATATACAGATGGAGTGAAGTGCCGAGTCTTCCTCACCTCACTCTTCGGCTCGGCACAACGTTAGTTTAGAAGACTGCCGGACGGATCAATACGAAACTTCAAAGACTTCCGAGCGGCCTTCTTACACCATTTTACAAGCAGCAGACGCTACCAGAAGACGAGCGTCTATTTATTTTCCCTGAAGCAGGGACCGAGAGAAGCCCTCCTAGCGTACATTCAGCGCTTCAACCAGGTAGTCATAGATATCCCTTCGGTCTCATCTAAGATCATGATGAATGCACTCACTCAGGGGCTTGTCAAAAGAGATTTCTTCCGGTTACTTATCAAGAAGTCACGAAGAGACTACGACCATATGCTCAAGAAGGCTAATAAGTACATCAAATTGGTAAAATATCCCACTTGACAAAATTTATCATAATATTTATTATTATTATTTTTTCTCGAAATTGGTAAAATACTTTTATTTCCTTATCTCCTATACTACTTACCCCAAGACATAATCTTGAAATCTACTTGAGCTCTTTTTTAGTGTTGAAAATGGTGAACAAAGAAATGCTATGGCGAAATGTCAACAAACCACCTGTTAGAATGTATACTAAAAGCCTAACTTTTGTAAACATTTATTTTGAATAAGGAATCACATTTGGTCAAATTATTTACATTTATTTGTTAAGTGTAATTGTTCAATTAATTTATATTGGAGATAACATAGTGTGTGGTGTCACACACAGAAGATTATGTTATCAGCACCTTATAAATTATAAACAGTAGCTCACGACCAAGATGGAAAGGAAC